>JAMWET010002547.1:0-12500 GCA_024036415.1 Prochilodus magdalenae
AATGCAAAAACAACAAACCCAGCAACTTAGATATCATCAGTGTAACCCACTAGTAAACCCAAAGGGGACTGGACCCCACAGCTTTACTTGACCATGATGTGTGGTCATACACTTTGAGCAACTTAAAGAGATTTGACCACTTCTTCATAGAGTTACATTTCCAACAGTTCCATATTACCAAAGTGTTCAAATGTATATTAAAAAATATATATATAAAAAAATATTACCAAGATGGATTGGAGTCAATCAACTCCAGAAACCCAGCACTCAATAGAATATAGCATGTAACCCAATAAAACCCCAGAGTTAGTATTAGCAAAAGCATATTTATTAACAAGTGGGACTGACCCCCCTCAAGGCTCACTGCCCTGTTGCCTGTGAGTGCGGACACTTCACCTTGAGATTTAGGCCACTTTCATAGAGTTGTGGTTATATTACCCAAGATGTCCCATATTCCAAAAATTGTTCCACATATGTTTTAAAGTGCACAAAGAAGCCCACTGGACTTATCCAAGATGGCCCATATTAAAACAAGGTCATCTCCCATTCATAATAATCATTATTACACAAAGATGGGACACTTTTCTCATGGAGTTAGGGTTATAATTGTACGAAAGTGTCCATAAAGGCTGAAAAATTTATATCACCAAGTAACCCAATAAAACCTTAGGGCTTAACAAACCAGGTTAGCAAAGCAAATTCCCCAAAGTGGACTGGCCCCCAACAGGGTATCTACTACCATATTGCCCCATGGATGGGCGCTCATACACTTCACTTTGAGACCCTAGGGTTAGCAAAGCACATTACCAAAGTGGATTGACCCAACAGGGTCTGCCCTGTTGACTGAGTGCAATTATACACTTCACTTTGAGAGTTGACCACTTCAGAAGATTTAGGGTTATATTACCCAGATGTCCCATATTACCAAGTGTCCCATTACAAGGCTGGAACTCAACCACTAAAATCCATTAAAATGCATTATAATACCCATGGTG
Source organism: Prochilodus magdalenae (assembly GCA_024036415.1). Classification (NCBI taxonomy): domain Eukaryota; kingdom Metazoa; phylum Chordata; class Actinopteri; order Characiformes; family Prochilodontidae; genus Prochilodus; species Prochilodus magdalenae. The sequence goes on from JAMWET010002547.1 coordinate 996, forward strand.
TCCCCAGATGACCAAGTTGGATGGCGATCCATCAACTTCCAGAAAACCCAGCATCTTATATCAAGTAACCCAGTGAAACCCTAGTGTTAGGGTTAGCAAAGCATATTACTAAAGTGGACTGATCCCACAGGGTCACTGCTATGTTGACTGAGGGCAGTGTAACACTATCTTGAGATTTGACCACTTCATAGAGTTAGTGTAATATTACAGAGTACAGTCACACACTTCACCTTCAGATTTGACCACTTTCATGGAGTTAGGGTTATATTGCCATGTCCCATATTACAGAGAAGTGATCCAATTCAAACCCTACTAGGTTCACTGAACTTCATAATTTCACACAAAGTGAATGTGAGACCAATCAACCCCAGGACACCCAGCCATTTAATATCGTCAAGTAAACCCAATAGGAACCCAAAAGTGGACTGACCCCACAGCTTCACTGTTGACCGGAGCGTCCGGTCTTTGAGAGATTTGACCACTTTCATAGTATTTAGGGTTACATTTCTGACGTGTCCATACAGGCTCCAAAGTCAACACTGAAGACCCCTTGACCATGCATTGATATTACCAAGATGGATGGATCATCAACGTCTAGAAACCCAGCACTCAATATCAGCATGTACCCAATAAAACCCCCCCAGAGTTAGGGTTAGAGTTAGCAAACCAGGTTAGCAAAGCTGGACTGACCCCACAGGGTCACTGCCCTGTTGCCCATAAGAGTGGTTCATACACTTCACCTTGAGATTTTGACCACTTTCATAGCGTTAGGGTTATATTACCAAGGGACATCCATATTCACAAAAATTGTCCAGCATATGCTTAAAGTGTATACGAAAAGTCCCCTGGACTTTCCAAGATGGCCCCATATTACCAAGGCAGCTCCCAGTTCTATGTTCATATTAAGGAGATGGACACTTTCTCATAGAGTTAGGGTTTATATTACCAAAGTGTCCATACAGGCTCAAATTTAACCCTAAAAGTCCATTGAACTTCATTATATACCAGAGTGTAGCAAACCAACGAATTACCAAAAGTGAATGGCATCAGTCAACTCCAGACCGCCAGCACTTAAAAACCAAGTTACCCAATTAAACCCTAGGGGTTAAGGTCTAATGTCACAAAAATGTGACTGGCTTGTTGAACCATGGAGGGCAGTCACACACTTCACTGTTGAGATTGATCATTTTATCGAGTTGGGTTTACATTAATCCCTTTACATGCAAGGCATTTAGCGACGTCTGATCCAGAGCGACTTACAGTTGCTTGTGCTTAGTGTTCCATTGGATAATGTTTTTCGCACAGCTAGTACAGGAAGGTTAGAGTCTAAACCTCACCTGAGCTCAGACGCTGCCTGGACAAGGGTCAGTGCTGATACCTAGAGAGAACAATACACACATACATATGATAAGAGCATAAGTGCATAACCTGGCAACCCCAACCAGTGCACTCACACCTATAGAGAAGAAAAGGTTAGGGTCAGTAGAAGTGCAAGAACAAAAGTATTTCCACATAAACACCATCCACTAGTGCTCACTCAAGTGCTTTACAAAGAGATGGGTCTTCAGTCTGCATATGAAGACTGCAAGAAAGTCAGCTGTTCAGACAGCCAGTGGGAGCTCATTTCACCTTCTGGGAGCCAGGACATGTGTCTACCCTGTGTGTACTGCTGAGGATGAACAGTAGCAGGATCCAGTGGGCAGGTAGTTGGGGTTGCTGGATTCCAGTTTACAGTAGAAAAAGCATCTGTAAAAGGAGAAGAAAAGCAGGTTAAGGAATTTGTGGCAAGAAAAGGATTAACACGGAAGGAGGAGGACTGGGGACAGAGAAAGAGGGACGCCAGATTGGAGAGGAGAAAGTACTCAAGAGCTTGCGTGGGTCTAGTACGCAGGGTTCCTCCAGTTTCCGTCCACCTGTAGAAAGAGGACTTTGCAGATGTCACTTCCGCTGAGAACCTAGAGAGGATGGTTTGGTAGGTGTGCAGATCACAGGAGTCAAGCCTGGGATCTTCTCTCCACTTACCTCAGCTTCTGTGACAGTTTGGCTACGAAGGCCTGCTGTCATCCAGGGGGACAGGTGAAGAGGATACACTTGTTTACCTGGGGGGAGAGAGGACAAATGGTTAAATGCAGATGAGGGTGGAGAAGAAGCAGTGCATGGTTGAAGCAAGAGAACAGGACGGGAGAGATGGAGAACAAGATTACAGAGAGTGAAGGAAGGATGTGAAGGGGTGACATGGTCAGGAAGAGAATGGAGAGAGTAAAAGATAGAAAGCGATGATCTAAGCAGACAAATGACAGGGGTTACGGTGATATCCAAGAGCAGCAGAGTAGGTCTCTTGAACAGCTCCAGAAATGTCCCGCCGTCTCGATGTACGTTGGAGGGGATTGTGTTGAGGATGAGGTTGGAGATGATAGCAGTGGGTCCAGGCAAATGATCGCTAAACTTCTGATGGGGTAGATGAGTGGCCAAGGAGAAGGGGAAAGTGTGGATCTATCAACAGGGGAAGAGACTCAGAAGTGTGCCTAGCTTGTGGATGAAAGTTACCTAGAGGGGACAAGGAGGTTAATAAATGACATTGATTCAAAAATCATTCTTGAGGTACAGAGGAGAGACTGCTTGGATTTGGTTTTTTTTTTGCACTTCCTGTGGGTGAGAGCAGGGATCTAGGTCTGCGAGATGAGGAAGAAAGGGTATTGTAAGACATGTATTGGAAGAGCAAAAGGGTGCTAAACTACAGGTTAAAATAAGAGACACCAAGACATCCATTATCACCAGAGCGTCCATTACAGGCTGAAAATTCAACCCCAAAATCCATTGAACGTGCATTACATTTACCAAAGTGGGGTCACATATTACCAAGGTGGATGTGGTCAACTCTAGAAACCCAGCATCTAATATCAAATAACACAGTGAAACCCTAGTGTTAGGGTTAGCAAAGCATATTACCAACGTTGACTGATCCAACAGGGTCACTGTCCTGTTGACTGAGTGCAGTTATACACTTCACCTTGAGAACTGACCACTTCTTCATAGAGTAAGTGTTATATTACCAAGACGTTCCATATTACCAAGGTGGATGTGATCAACCAACTCCAGAAAACCAGACATTAAGATCAAATAACCCAATAAAACCCTTGGGTTAAGGTTAGCAAACCAGGATAGTAAAGCATATCACCAAAGTGGACCGAGTTGACAGTGTGGTCACTGCCCTGTTGACTGAGTGCAGTGTAACACTTCACCTTGAGATTTGACCACTTCATAGAGTTAGCGTAATTGCGTTTGCCCCTGTAGAAAGATGACTTTGCAAATGTCATTCCGCTGAGAGGATGGTTTGGTAGGTGTGCAGATCTGTCGAGCTGGGATCTCCTCCACTTCCTCTCACCTTCTCGGTTGCTACGAAGGCCTGCTGTCATCCAGGGGACAGGTGAAGAGGATCTTGTTTACCTGGGGGAGAGAGGACAAATGGTTAAAGCAAGAGAAGAGGGAGAAATTGAGCACAGGAAGGATGTGAAGGATTGGCATGGCCAGAAGAAATGGAGAGAGAGAGTAAAAGATAGAAAGCGATGATCTAAGCAGTGAAAGGGGTTTATCCAGAGCAGGGGTAGGTCTACTGAACATCAGGTCCAGAAGGTTGCTGCCTCGATGCGTTGGAGGGGTTGGGTTGAGGATGATAGCAGTGGGTCCAGGCAAATTGATTGCAACTTCTGAGAGGTATTTGAAGTGGCCAAGGAGAAGAAGTGTGGATCCATCAACAGGGAAGAGACTCAAGAGTGTCTAGCTTGTGGATGAAGTTACCTAGAGGACAAGGAGGTTGATCAATCACAATGATTCAAAATAATTCTAGAGCCACCTAGCACACTGGTCTGAGGAGGTGACGACCGTGGGGTACAGAGGAGACTGCTGGTATTGCGCTTCCTGTGGTGAGCATGGGATCTTCTAAGTCTGTGAGATGAAAGAAAGGGTATTGGAAAATACATAGTGGAAGAGCAAAAGTGTAAACTACAGATTAAAGAGATACCAAGACTTCCCATAGCACCAAAGTGTCCATACAGGCTGAAACTCAACCCTAAAATCCACTGAACTGCATTACCAAGTCGGATGCGATCAGTCAACTTTAAAAACTCCATCACTTAATATCACCAAGTAACCCCATAAAACCTTAGGGTTAGCAAAGCATATTCCCAACGTGGACTGGCCCCACAGGGTTACTACCCTGTTGCCCATGAATGTGCTCATACACTTCACTTTGAGATTTGACCTCTTCTTTGAAGAGTTAGAGTTTTATTAAAAAGAAGTCCCATATTATCAAAGTGTCCATACAGGCTCAAAATCAACCCTAAAGTCCATTGAACTTCATTTTATTACCAAGACATCCCATATTGCCAACTTGTCTCCCATTATGTCACATCACCAAGATGTACACTTCATAGAATTATGGTTTTACCAAAGTGTGCATACATACCAAAATTCACCCCTTAAATCTATTAAACTGCATTATATTACCAAAGTGTCTCATATTAGGTGGATGTGATCAACTCTAGAACCCAGCATGTAATATCAAGTAATCCAATGAAACCCTAGTGTTAGAGTTAGCAAACCAGGTTAGCAAAGCAAAAAATGGACTGACCCCACAGGGTCACTGCCCTGTTGACTGAGTGCAATTATACACTTCACTTTGAGATTTGACCACTTCAGAGATTTAGGGTTATATTACCCAGACGTCCCACATTACCAAGATGTCCATACAGGCTGGAATTCAACCCTAAAATCCATTGAACTGCATTATATTACCCAAGTGTCCTATATGACCAAGGTGGATGTAATCCATTAACTCTAGAAACCCAGCACCTAATAATCACCAAGTAACCCATTGAAACCCTAGTATAAGGGTTAGCAAACCAGGTTAGCAAAGCATATTACTAAAGTGGACTGATCCCACAGGGTCACTGCTATGTTGACTCAGGGCAGTGTAACACTATCTTGAGATATGACCACTTCATAGAGTTAGTGTAATATTACCGAGTACAGTCACACACTTCACATTCAGATTTGACCACTCTTCATGGAGTTAGGCTTATATTGCCAAGACGTCACATATTACCAAAGTGTCCAATTCAACCCTACAGTTCACTGAACTTCATAATTTTACCAAAGTGAATGTGACCAACCAACCCCAGAAACCCAGCACTTAATATCGTCAAGTAACCCAATAGTACCCAAAGTGGACTGACCCTACAGCTTCACTGGCTTATTGACCGTGAGCATGGTCTTTGAGATTTGACCACTTTCATAGAGTTAGGGTTACATTTCCAAAGTGTCCATACAGACTCAAAGTCAACACTGAAGATCCTTGAACTGCATTATATTACCAAAGTGTCCCACGTTACCAAGATGGATGGATCAATCAACTCTAGAAACCCAGCACTTAATATCAGCATGTAACCCAATAAAACCCCAGAGTTAGTGTTAGGGTTAGCAAAGCAAAGTGGACTGACCCCACAAGGTCACTGCCCTGTTGCCCGCAAGCTCCTTGAGATTTGACCACTTTCATAGTGTTAGGTCTATATTACCAACACGTCCCATATCACAAAATTGTCCACATATGCTTAAAGTGCATACAAAAACCCACTGGACTTTCCAAGATGGCCCATATTACCAAGGCAGCTCCCATTCTATAATCATATTACGGAGATGGGACACTTTCTCATAGAGTTAGGGTTATAATGCTGAAGTGTCCATACAGGCTCAAATTTAACCCTAAAGTCCATTGAACTTCATTATATTACCAGAGTGTACCATATTACCAAAGTGAATGGAATCAGTCAACTCCAAACTGCCAGCACCTCAGATAACCAAGTTACCCAATAAAACCCCAGGGCTAATGTCACCAAAATGTCACATAACCAAAGTGGACTGACCCCACAGGGTCACTGGCTTGTTGACCATGAGGGCAGTCACACACTTCACTTTGAGATTTGACCATTTTTTCAAGTTTGGGTTACATTACCCTTTACATGCAAGGCCTTTAGCAGACGCTCTGACCTGGACTGACTTACAGTCGTGCTTAGTGATCCATCGGATAATGGTCACTCTGCACCTTTCTTAACTATGGTATTCTGACTAGAAAGAGAAAACAAACCACAATTTCAAAACCAGTAAACTCAGGATGTAAAACCAAAAAACAACAAACCCAACAGCAGTATTTACATATACACACACAGTGACCCAAAGCCAGTTGCAAACAATAGTCTTTTGAACCTCAGCGTTTGAGATGGCTGATTCTTACTTCAAGAAGTTCTTAGATTTTACTAGCTCCGGAGATGGTCTTTAAGATGTGGATACACAAGCAATGTGCACAGGAGGGGAAGGGAGCCCTGTTCCACTGTTCCTTTATGTCCATACATCCACTTTTCTTGCACCAAACAAAACTCCTTGTCTAAGATCAATAAATAAACAAACAAACAAACAAACAAACAAAACAAGCAATGCAACACAATTACCTTCTCTAAGCATGTTAGCCTAGCATTTTAGCATTGCCTTACACGTTGGCTTAGCACCACAGCATAACATATTAGCAAAACAGAAGAGCATATTAGCTTACTGACAAATACCAGATTCAGCTCATCAACTTGCCATGAAATTAAAACACAAACAGTTTAACATCATGCATTCACAAAATACTCACATCTGAGCATGAAACAGTAGAGTTTCTCAGGAAAGGAGTTGTAGATAAGGCATAAGACAAGGCCAGGAGCACATGTGTTCCAAACACTCTCCCTGGTATCCCCTGGAAGTACTACCCTACTTCCCTTTATGAGGACCCATTTACTGCTGGTGCCCCTAGAGGCCACCAACGGTATTACACAAAATAAGACTGGTATGAAACCAGGTCTGTTACAGCTTTAATGTTCAGGTGGAATACTTTTACTCTGGTTTTCCTAGCATTGAGGCTCAGCAATGGTTTGGGCACTCACTCAGGGCAGTTCCCCAAACTCTAATCCACAGACATACTGACCAGCACTCCTCTATGTGTCATTTATTCATCCCTCGTTCCTCCCATATCATCTGGAGCTTGGCAGAAATTGAAAGCCATTTAAACTGTGAAACCAATCCTCGTTTCCTTCAGGAAATGTGCTTTTCTAGTTCTATTTTTAACAATGTATAAAACAATTAATTTGGCCACACTAATCAGTTTGCTATCTCTATGGGTTAGGGTTAGGGTTAGGGTTATCTGAATGATTCCTTAAGTTCTTTTAACCTAATTATGTCCTGCTTTATTGGCAGGGATGGCTCATTGGACTTCATATTAGGAGTAAACAGAATCCAAAGCAAGTGCCACACTTGAAATCAGCTTCTCTAAATAGAGCAGCCTGTTCTGATGATTTTCAATGCTACCAAAGTATCCTTTGTGGCTTATGGTCATCCATAACCCTTTACACACATCTGAACGAAAGTGAGTGAACTGTAAAAGTGGTGTAGAGTAAGATGTAGTGGAGCCTATGAGCATGATTAGGTGTCTGCTGTCCACACTCCACTCAACCCACATGCCACACCTAACCAGCTTCTAGAGACCAATGCCAGTCAGTAGGGGGTTGCTACAATATGTAAATGTTGAAATTAGCTCAGTATGCGTGTCAGCTTTCTAAAGCTTATAATCATGAAGTACCTAAAATTAATACTAAAAAGCCAAAGCAATGAAAAGCCAGTAAAATTTAGAGTACACTATTTCTTTACACATCCATACTGTAAATATAACTTCCACACTGTGGGTATTACTATCATACTGTACATATTAGTACTATACTGTACATATTAGTGTTATACTATACATAAGACTACCATACAGTACATATTACTACCATATAGCTCATATCACAACCACACTGTATTACTACCATACGGTACATATTACTACCATACGGTACATATTAATACCGTATTGTACATAACAATCCTAAACTGTACATTTCACTACCACTGCATTATTGCCATGTTTTCTATATCAGTACCACACTGGGCTGTACATATACCTACCACACTGAACTGTACATATTACTACCACACTGTATTACTGCCATTCTGTACATATAGCCTTGTGCAAGGCTACTAACACTACACTGGCCTACCTGTAATATGATTAAACTTGTAAGTTGCTCTGGATAAGAGCGTCAGCTAAATGCTGTAAATGTTTGGGGCTAATTTTCTGGGTTTGGGCTCCTAAGTTCCAGTGAAGGGTTGATATTAAAGCTACAGCACTCAAAGACAATTAGACAATGCTTCAACTTCCAACTTCATGGCACCAGTTTGGGGAAAACCCTTTCCAGTTTTGGCATGAAAAGTCCAAAGTTCTGTAAAGACACGGTTTGTTGAGTTTGTGTGGAGGAACTCCAGTGTCCTGCACAGAACCCTGACCTTATCCAGCATCAGTGTTTGATCTCACAAATGCTCTTTTGAGTGAATGTACACAAATCTCCTCAGACACACACCCAAATCTGATAGAAAACCTTCCCAGAATGATGGAGGCTGTTGCAACCGTAAAGTGACGCAACTCCATATTAATAATAATACTTTATTTTTGTATAGCGCTTTTAACAAACCCAAAGTCGGTTACAATTGATTTGTCAAGATAGAAGTGCGTAGGTGTCATACAGGAAAGAAACAAAAACACTGATAACAACAAGGACATACAGTACACAATAACCAATATGAGCATGATCATTTCAGAGGGTGGTGTTAGTCTTGAGGCAGGTTATAAGCGAGTTGAAGAGATGTGTTTTAAGATTAGATTTAAATACAGAGAGGGAATTGGACTGCTTGACCAGGGTGGGAGAGAGTTCCAGAGTCGAGGAGCAAGTCTGGAAAATGCTTGGTCACCAAAGCCATGCAGGTTGGATGGAGGAAGTGTGAGTAGCCCAGCTATAGAAGACCTGAGAGAGCGAGAGGGTTGGTAAGGAAGAAGGTCAGACAGGTGAGAAAGAGTGATCAGACAGTTGAGAAGGAGAGATCAGACAGGTGAGAAGGAGAGATCACACAGGTGATAAGGAGAGATCAGACAGGTGAGAAGGAGTGATCAGACAGGAGAGAAGGAGTGATCAGACAGGTGAAAAGGAGAGATCAGACAGGTGAGAAGGAGCGAGATCAGAGCTTTGTAGGGGAGCAGGAGAACTTTGAATTGTATGCGGCATTTTACAGGAAGCCATTGGAGATGCTGGAGAACAGGGGTAATATGGTCGTGTGAGCGGGTGAGGAGACGGGCAGCAGTATTTTGGACCATCTGGAGTTTGGAAATGGAGGGAGAGTTGATGCCAGATAGAAGGGTGTTGCAGTAGTCCAAACGGCTGGAAATGAAATCATGAATAAGGGTCTCTGCAGCAGACTGAGATGGTCTGATTTTGGCGATGTACATGGTTTCAGATTGATGTGTCCAACAAATTCATATGGATGTAATGTATCCACATACAAAGTGTCCACATACTTTTGGCCCTACTGTGTTAGGCTCTTCATGTGCAGGACAGTGAGGACAGGAATTGAAAACCACTGATCTAAAAGCATTTTGTCCACTTTGTACAATTTTAGACATTTAGTTTTGATTACTTTGGTCTGTGTAGTTTAATGTACTAGGATTACCAATCTATATCTATTATATTTTGTCTTCATTGGGTTTTGTGTGTGTGTGTGTATGTGTGTGTGTGTGTGTGTGAGACACATTTAACACAATGAGTAAGTGCAACATCACCCCTATTCACTTTTTACTTTATTACAAAGAAAACCTGTCACTCATCTAAACTCTGGCTGCGGTATTTCACATGAAAATCTATATGTATTAGCATACATGGATTTCCATCATATACAGCTTGTATTTGTCATATGTGGACACATATTTCAGCCGCATTGACAATATATGATTAAAAAAATTGAATCTATATGTCACTTCTATTATATATATAGTTTGTTGCTTAAAAACTTTTTGTCTTTATTTTTTTTACAGTTTAAAAGATTTAATTCCTCTTCCAGTTTACTCAATATTCATCATGGACAGATCAATAGAATTGGCCCGAAACAGCTTAGAAAAAAATCTTATATCAGCCTCCACTACAGGTTAAGAAAACTGTTCTATCCTCCTGTAAAGTTCCATTTTGTAGGTTTTTAAGGTGGACTGTATAATTTCATGACTGCTGTTTTGTAGTTTGATGTCTTCACATTTATTCTCAATTACAGCATTAAGATAAACATGATGAGAGCCTTCTATTAATAAACTTTTGACTGGTATCATAAGTCCAATACTTGGTACCTACATATACAGTATGTTCCTATGTATTTCAAAATATATGCCTGAATCTTCATGATATACGCTTATATATCAGATCGAGGCAGTATATCAGTGTGCTAGCTCCTAATGGACATACTTAGTGCTTCAGGTGGTATTTAAACAGAAGCGATTTAAATGCAGCCTGTAGGCAGACAGCTCTGTCTATGTGCTTCTGCAGTACGGACATGCCAGTCTAGCGTGCTGGATCAGCGTATCAGTATACTGTGTGTTTACCATATCGATCATATAAATGTTTATTAACATATCGATGGTGATTTAATAAACTGCATTTGAACATGAACGACTAATATCACATCAAAGGTTTCATGAAGCAACAATACAAGTCAGCATTTAAGTGACATCATCTCCAGCTCCACCCCAGCTCAGTCCCTATAGTGTAGTTGTTATCACGTTCGCCTAACACGTGAAAGCTCGTTGGTTTGAACCCGGGCTTTTCTTTATTCAGTCGACATTTCACTTCTATGTGCTCTTCTTACTGGATCTCCGTCCATAAACATGTCTGCACATCAGCAACACGCAGAGAACCATATTCCCTTAAAGTACATTTAAGCTTTTGGCCAAAGCAATAACACTGAAGGTGGTTGAAGCTTATGTATTCATGTGTAATCAGCTGTACGGATACACTGTTATAAGAGGGAAGCCTATTCACTGCTATTCTCATTACAGGACTGTCCTGAATAAACCATGGCTAAATAAGCAGTCTGACCACTAGATGGCGCAATGGAACGGTTAAAAAAACGAGCACCCAGTTATTCCCCGGACAATCCTCTCCGTCTTACTGGCTGAGTAGGATTTAACAACACGCTAACTGTAAAGTCTCAAAAGCATTTACATCTTGAAGCTTAGAGGGGGAAGAACGGACAGGATAGAGATAGTTATGGTACGACTACCTGAATTTTAAATATGCCTATTTGTTTTGGGAGGCTGAGGATTCGTGTGTAACAGTCTATAAGCTCTGATGAAGCTGTGATGACTGTGGGCAGTTAAAACTACTGTTCCATAAATAAAGCCGCTTTATGAGCTGGGATGGTATTTACACTCATCATCAAAAAAAGCTACATTCAGAAGGAAGTGTGGAATTGCAATGCTATGGGAAGGTAGATAAAGGTAACCAGGAACAATAAACTCCTCCACACACAAATTCATCTAGGGTTAGGGTTAGGGTTAGGTCT
>JAMWET010002547.1:17500-127500 GCA_024036415.1 Prochilodus magdalenae
CCTACACAATAAACAAGACAAAAACCAAAAAGGTTACATGAATACCATACAGCTCTATGCAGTCAGAAGAATACTCCAGCATTTTATATTATAATTATATTATATTAACATTCTAATATTTTTATCTATTGCAACTGTAGCACAGATAGCAAGAACATAAAACTCATTGACCCAAAATTCACTTACAATAGGGACCACTGACAAGTTAATGAATTCCAACAGTAATTTTTATGATAAATGTATTTTTGTAAAACACCTTCATCAATTTCTCAACAAATGTCATTTGTAATTTATGCTGTAAATCTGTACAATAGATTATTTTTGCAGAAATGGACTTTTGCAGCTCCACCTGATCAATTAGAAAGTTTAGATGAAGTTGAATGAATCATCTTAACAACAGCTCAGTAAGCCATTAACTTATGCCCAGTTTATCCAATGACCTGTATTAAAATGTATCGGCTGTAGTTTAGATTTTCATATTCTATAGTTAGTTACACTATATGGACAAAAGTATTGGAATATATCACTTAATCATTTAGTTCAGGTGTTTCATTCAGTCCCACTTCTGCAGGTGTATAACATAAAGCACTTAGTCATGTGGTCTGCCTTTACAGACCTCAGAGAGAGAATGAGTCATTCTAAAGAACTCACGGAACTACAGGTGGTCTGTAATAGAACCCACCGCTGATTTGTATAATTCCTTATCTCCTGGATATTCTACAATTAACTGTGGCATTATTGAACAGTGAAGTTTTTAGGAACCACAGAAACCCAGTCACAAAGTGACAGACCAGGTGAGGTTCCGAGTGGGTTCTCAGAGTGCTGAGGAGCATAGTGAATAAGTCTCCAATGCTCTGCTGAGCTCCAAACCTCCTCTGGCACTAACATTATCACTAACACTGGGAGCTTCATGGCTTTATAGGTCTCCATAGCCGAATAGCTGCACACAAGTCGTACACCACCAAACACAATGCACAGCATCAGATGGAGTGGCATAAAGCTCCACCACTGGACTCTCGAGTAGTGGAGACCTGTACTGTGGAGTAACCAAACACATTTCTCTATTTATTCAGATGGACAAATCTGGGTTTGGGGAAAACCAGGAGAACGTGACCTGCCTGACTGTACTTCGCAGACTGTAGAATCTGGTGGAGGAGGGATAATGATGCTGTTGGGGGTGGTGTTCAGGGGTGGGCCATTCCAGTAAAGGGAATCTAGACAACTGTATGCTTCCAATTTTGTGGGAACAGTTTGGGAGAGAACCTTTCCTGCTCCAGCATGACAACACCTCAGGGATGAACTAGAATGGAGACCCTCTCATTTCTGACCTTACCGATGTTCCCGAATTGATTAAAAACTAGGGTTAAACTGCAGTAAATAAATTAGCTCACATCTTCAGAGCACATGTCCCAATAAGGATGATCTCCATAGGACATCACCTCCCACATCACAATGCCATAACTCCATGCATCACTGGCTTGTGAGAACTTCCTGTACATGATGGCCTCTGGTGCTGTCCACCTGATGGAAATATTTCCTCCCTGCAAAAGACAGAGTCAATACTTAAACTATGCCAGCACTGCCTACCAGAGGTTAGGGACAATCAGCAGCGCTAGTTAATCCCCTACACTACCCTCCGCACAGTCTTGGACTATTAAAGAGCGCACTGAGCCAGTCCTTCCTTCCTATTCCTACCTTTTGTTTACCTTTTTTGTTCGATCTTAAGCCAGTCACCCTCCCCCTCTCACACCTTGATGTCCTTTTACCTGTTGCTATTAGGTGCCCCCCTCTGGTGGCATGATGAGTTTTACTCAGACCACCATTACAGACATCAGTGGTTTGTTTCCCACTTGGGCTTTGCCTCCCCTTCTGGGCGAGCAACCACTTAGTGCAACAAGTCCGGTTGGGTTAGGGTTAGGGTTAGTTAGGCTTAATTACAGATTCAGATAGCATCTTTGTTCCGAGTGGGGCTCCGGTGCTGTAATTTGATGGAAATGTAAGAGAAATTGAATGTCTCATAGTAATCTAGTGGTGTGTGTGTAGCCAGACAGCCTACAGCTGTTATGACTGAGTAAGAATTCAAACATCCTTTCACACAGTTCTGTATGAGGGGGTTCTACTGCATTTGTCTGGCTTGTTTTAAACTGTAGCTTATTTATAGCTTTAATAACTCATTCAACAATGATCTTTACTCACTGTGGTGGTACACTGAGCCTCTGGGTTGTCTTCTGCAAATATGGCGAAGCCAAAGTCAGATATTTTACACACCAGATTACTGTTGACCAGAATGCTATGGGCAGTCAAGTTACGGTGCACACAGTCCAGGTCTGAGAGGTGCTTCATTCCAGAAGCAATTCCACGCAGCATGCCAACCAGTTGCATCACGGTGAAATGTCCGTCATGTTTCTGAAAATGAAAATGGATTTTAGATTGCAGACACATTTGCACATAAATAAAACATGACATTATGGACTATTATCAGATTCTGTTCAAACTGAAAAGCAGTAACAGTAAGACGAGCTAATGCCCAGACTGAGTTCTGTAGAATATCAGTGATTTATGGTGTGACTGGTTCAGACTAACCAAATAACTGACTGATCTCGTGGTATTGGCTGCTAGTTCCATTGCTGCAGTAAAATCACCTCATTTTAGGTGTGTCCACAGTGCGATATACTGGATGCAAGGATGTATGTTGTATTATGGACAGCTTCTTTAAAATCACCAGTTTATAGTGTGGCTAATATTCTATTGATGCTGTAATATGCCGAAAGTCAGCTCCACCCTTTCCCCAATACCGAGGCACAAACTCAGGCTTCACATGCTGCTAGTTTACCTAGGCTTTGATGAAAGTCATCTAGTGCAGCTACCGTGGAAACACAAAAAAAGTGTAGACGTTACCAGCTGTCTGCCAGTTTCATTCTTTGCATAGTTCCTTGTTAACTTCTGAAAACGTGCCTAACTGCTGCAGACTGTTGATATCACAACCCAGACTCAATCACCACCAAGACTGATCTTCCAGTCCAGGTCAGGACATCAATAATGTAAACAATACATCTGTTAGCTCCTTTCTATTTTGCTGGGACCACGTCCTTGAACTTCTCCTGTGCCTCCCAAGATATCATACTACAGTGTCTCTGCTCAGAACAATATTTGTTATTTTAAGACATAAAAACAATTAACCAAAAGTTACATGCAAAAAAATTAAACACCCTGGTTAATTTGTGTTCTGCTGATTTGTTGTTAACTGTTGCTGCACAATCTTTAGTTTCCATTTTAAGATGCTAAACTACACATCTTGACCTGTCCAACCTCATAACAGCTCCCAAAGATGCAAAGAATGCAAGATCAATATAGTTATAATTCTCATAGTGTGCTTTAATTATAGCCAATGTTACAAACCAGTCAGAGAAAGAGCTCCAGCAAACTGCTCGACCAGCTTCACTGGGTACTGGAATTCTTTCTGACTATTAAATGAGTGAGGCAAGACTCTTCAGCGAATAGTGAGAACAGCTAAAAAGATCTTTGGGGTGTCGCTTCTCTCCATGACGGACATACACGCACGGGCTGCCTGCTTCTTTGAACTCCAGACAGTGCCTGAGATTAGATTCTGTATGTAAATATGATTGTGCCTCACACTGAAATACTCCACTAATATCGTTTATATATCGGACTATCTGCTCCGGTACTGGCACCTCAGGCACCTTAGGGTTCATTTATATATGGTAATATGTCACATGTTCAATCCTTCCTTTATTCTGAGTGCTGTATACTGTATGTGTCCTGTGTTGTATTGTACTCTACTGTGCTGTGTGTGTGTGTGTGTTACACCACATGGTGCTGGCTGGATGAACATTGTTTCTTGAAATTTAACTGTAACTGAATTAGAAAACAAAGTAACACACTGAAGTAGCAGTGCTAGATAGTGTTCTAGGTAGCTAAAATAATATGAATGCATGTTTATCAAAACACTTTATTTTCTGCTATTAAAATACTCACCCTCAAAAACACATCCAGTAAACCATTTTCCATATATTCCAGCATGATCAGGAAAGGTCTGCCTGTGCATGTAAAGAGTGAGCGAGAGAGAGAGCGAGAGAGAGAGAGAGAGAGGTTGTCCTCAAGGTGGGTTTTAGAAATGACATGAATTGAGTTGATTTTGAATATTTTGAATATTCGTACATTTCGTTACCATGCCCTCCAGTTTAATGATGTTGGGATGGTCAAACCGTTCCATTATGCTTGCCTCTCTCAGAAAATCCCAGCTCTCACGGTCCACTGAGCCCTCCTTAAAAGACTTAATGACCACCGGGACCTCCCTCTTTGTTGGGCTATGCAAGCATCCAATGTAAACTTCACCAAACTGACCTTAAAGAGTTGATGGACTTATTACTCCTCACAGTTACACTGACACATTAATCCAACATGTATAGCACACATCAAGCTTTCTTCCCAAACGATGATATCCCCATGGGGGGTGGCGATGGAACCCCATAAGAGACTTGGAACTACTAAGCAGGAACAAATTCCTGGTTCCCAGAAAACACACTTAAGCTAAAATATGAGACTCTAAGGCATACATAATTAGTTAAATCATTTCCCGAATTAATCAAAATATTCCAACCACAGCGTTCCTGGAATGGTCAAGGGCTAAAGCATGTGTCGGGCTGTGTTAGTGCGAAATGTAAATAATGATTAATAAAAGCATGAGCCTTGCATAATAGTAATTCAGTGTTCTGCTTCTACTGTAGGAGGCAGAAAGGCATGACTACAACAGATGACGAGATAATGAACTTCTTTTTGTCCAGTGTTTCATGAAGTAATGAGAAAGTAAGTCAATGATTCACTGCAAAGAAATAAATATATATTACATATAAATACATATAAATAAATATATATGAATTGTTAATAATCTACTAAATGATTAATTGCAGCCCTTATTATAAAACGTTACCAGTAAGGATTAATAAAACTTCTAATGCAACACACCTGTTCCTATGATCCTCTCAGTGCGGACTCTGGAAGGATCCAGCTCCTTGGAAAACTCATACATTGTTTGTGTAGGGTCCTCATACGTGTCTGCGCTGCTGTTGGGTTTTGTGCCAGTGAGGAGAACTGCAGAACAATTGGAGGAAACGTTCTAATGTTCTAATTAGAATGTGTGGTGGGTTTGAAGTAGTCCAGCAACACAGAACAAGGACACAACAATGTTCACACACATTTCTGGATAAGAGGTGCTGTGGTCAGAACTCAGTCAGGTTCAGAGATGAACTCATAGTCCTGTGCTTTAGAACCCAAATGAGAGAGGGAGTGATGAGATCGTGGACTGATCATCATCACTCCTTATTTTGTGTTACAGAGCCGAGTTCAGCAGAGAGGAAATCGCCCGGGCCCTGAGGGTGTGAAGCTTCTCCACAGCAATCAGACGATAAGATGTCAGCAATATGTAAACACAGAGGAAATCAGAAGGGGCCAAACACCATTCCCATTTACTGAAGCAATTTTCCATATTATACTGGAATATGATAGTTAGCACTTCAGCTCCCTCATTAACTCTTTGTCTTATTTACGATAGTATTTCTTCTGTTTGTGAGCACTCTGTGTGCTCGTCTGGTCTGATTTCTGGATGATTGAAGATTAAAGTGATTCCGATTCATGTTGGTTGTTGTCCTCACTGTCTGTCATGCAGAGTATCAGTCACCTCATCACTAATTTCCCCACAGATGTCTGTTACTGAATTGACCTTAAACCTTAGATCAAGCTCACCATGTCCATTCTGGTACTCTGATGTCCTCGTCTGGTCTGATCTTATTCTGGTTTTTATGTAATACTGACACCTAGTGGACAGAAACAACAGAACAGCTGCATCACACTTTCTCCAAACTGGTGGAGCACATGGAGATTCTGCCTTGTGGACCATCAGCATGGTTGTCCACTGTTTTCCTTCCTCTCATTCCTTTAAGTGACACTGATGAAACCTAGCCTCTCTTTAACTGCACCGGCTGATACCACAGCCACACTGTGCTATCACAAGCTCAGCTTTATTCATTTTAATTCAGGGGGTTTTACTGGCAGAACAGATAACTATTATACATTAAACATTGCAAAATATTATATTATAGATGTAATTTAGAAAGAATGACCAAAAATTAAATAATAATAAAACAAATAATCCATAAATAAAAGGAAAAAGAAGGAAGCATATATATTTTCCCACCTTCCTGTTATCAGGTAGAAAAGAGTCAGGATGACCAGCAGTGTGAAACCACCAACAGCTGCAGTGACGATAACCAGCACCTGACCCTGATCTGCAGCCAGATCTGAGGCTGAAAGGAGAGAGAGGTGATTCCATACCTTATTAATAAACATCTCCAACATGGTAACGTTACAGAAGGAGGCTTGTTAGACTAACCCTAGAGGCTTGTTAAACACACATACAGTGGTTTGTGAAATGTAATAAATATGACCTAGAACATAAGCAGACTTTCACACACACATCCTAAAGATGTACACATGGAGGAGATTCAGGAACACGGTTACCCTTCCCAGGAGTGGACCACCAAGAACCGCTTCAAGAGCAAGGCATGTAATAGACAGCAAGGTGGCTAATGCTAATGCTCATGAGTCTATCATCAGCTGAACACTGTATACCAATGCTGTGCATGGCAGGGCTGTAAGGAGAACCTCACTGCTCTCCTAAAAAACATTGCTGCCCGTCTACAGTTTGATTAAGACCACATGGATGAGCCAGATGAGCTACTGGAACAGTGTTCTGCGAACGGATAAGGCCAAAACAGATCATTCTGCTTTAAATGAGAAAAAAGGAGAACCCTGAGTTCCAGCATGGAACCCTAATCTCATCTATGAAACATGGTGGTGGTAGTACTATGGTTTGGGCCTGATAAGGACAATGTCAGAAGATTTGTTCTGGATCTCAGTAGAACAAAGTTCACCCTTGGCTCTAATAAGCCTAGGTTTGCATACTTTTACCTCACAAATACGATTTACTGTTTTTTTCTCATTACACAAATGCAATAAATAAATAAACAAGTCTAATATGTTCTTTATTTTTTACTTACTTATTATTTTAATATCTTTACTCACCTTTAGAACATGTATGAAATTCATATTTATGCAGACAAATAAAAAGATATTGTAAGGAGTTTTATGTGTGTAATGTGTTGTTGGTGCCTCAAACTAACCCTAACCCTACAGCCCTTTAACAAGGTTCCAGATTCAGCCTCTCACTCTCTGCTCCATTTAAAATCCAGGACAGATCAACAAACACTGTCACTGTCCACTGTGACTGACACTGTCCACTGTGACTGACACTGTCCACCTTTACTGTCCACTGTGACTGACACTGTCCACTGTGACTGACACTGTCCACCTTTACTGTCCACTGTGACTGACACTGTCCACCTTTACTGTCCACTGTGACTGACACTGTCCACTGTGACTGACACTGTCCACCTTTACTGTCCACTGTGACTGACACTGTCCACTGTGACTGACACTGTCCACCTTTACTGTCCACTGTGACTGACACTGTCCACCTTTACTGTCCACTGTGACTGACACTGTCCACTGTGACTGACACTGTCCACCTTTACTGTCCACTGTGACTGTCCACTAACTTCTGTTTACGGCATATACACACAGATATGCACTCTCCACATGCGCTCTCGGTTTACATCGTGCTACATAGTAACATAACCACAAACATATATCAGATTATCTCCAGCAATATGACAGTATCAGTTAAGGTTACCATGACAGCAGTGCACAGCACAAATTAGCATGAGACATAATTGACATGGTATCAGACATTTAATGCTAATGGCAAAATGACCCTTGTATTACTGTGTAGAATTTGTCATGAAAACTCATAACAGCTTATGACATCTTCTATAACATGTTTAATAGATGTTCATGTCAGTGTTTATATAGCAGCGTTCATATACAGTGTTACAGAATCTCTTACCTTCGCTGCCAGTGGCAAACTCAAACTTGGGGCTGTAGTTGCTATAGCCAGCTATTGTGCGGGATCGGATGTGGAAGATGTAACGAGTGGAGGGCTTAAGTCCAGAAATGATGATGCTCGGGGCCTGAGAACGGCTTGATGAATAGCTTGTCTGTTTCTGGTCCTAAGGGAAGAATTATTAAACGTTAGGTTCCTTTCATTGTTAGACGTTTTGCTATAAATACTTTATATGTGTCCCATAATACTTCATGCCCTGCTGTGCATCACTGCACACTACCAGGCAGGTGCTACACCAGTGTCACTGGTGTGCTGAGAATGATTCACCACTCAAATGATACCAGGTCATTCCTTTCGGAGGGGAGTGTAGGCCCACCTTCTCATAATACTGAATCTCATAGTCCAGGATTTTTGGCTTGTGCAGTTCGGGTTTGTCCCAGGAGAGGGCAATGCTGCTCCGAGAGGCCCACTCCTTCTGCACCTGGCCAACTACTGAAGGCCCTGCAAAACAAATTGAAAGTGTTTTACCAACATGTAGGTGCTATGAGGTCAGAGGTCAAACACCCTCTGTACATCAGTGATGAATTATTCTCACCATAATGAAGAGAAAGGAATGGCAAACTGAGCCAGTTAAAATAGTCATGCTGTTTTATGTATCACACTAAACCCACAGAATGTACTAAAGACCCGTCAGTCGGGTGTGCACAAGAGCTCCATCAATATCATCAGTGATACCAATACTGATACCAACACTGCTCAATAACAAGCTCCAGTGGTTTTAGTTAACCAGTACTTTAACACCCTGTAATTAACATAATTAAACACTGACCAGGGAAGCAGCATGTATATCAACCTGTGACCAGGACTGTAAAGGAACTCAACGCTCACCAGCTTCTCAAAGAAAGTCAGTCTGTAACAATTCTCTTTCTCCTTGAAATCCTGAGGCTCAGAATTCATAGAGATCAGCTATATGAGTATGAACCAGCCCTGGCGAGAGAGTGAACCTCTCGTCTGCTGTTTTACAGTGAGGCAGCCCACGAAGACCACTGACCAACACACCCGACCCAATCCACCTGCATCATTCTCTACACGTCTGACTGTACTGTAGCATCAGCGTAGCCTAACGCACCACAGTCGTCTTCCACCTACTTACAGATTCAGATACAGGGAGCAGCAACATATTTAAATAAAATAATAAAATAAACTGCGGTATAAAAAGTGTTTAGCTGATTCTAACTTAGTCTTAGAGTAGTTTAATAATAATACCTGAAAAAAAAGGGGCTGGATTTTGTACAGGTGATGAAGTGGTTCTGTTTGATGTCCTAATAACATGCTATTCAAATAATTTTTTTGTTTTTTTTGCTTTTCATACTTTTTTTGTATATTTTTTTTCATATTTTTTTGCGGTGCCTTACAGACTCAGACACATCTTAAAACATTAAAATCACATGAGGAAACATACAACTCCGATATCAAACTCCATATTGGGACCAGAGTTAAAGCTCTGGGATCATGAGGCCATAAATTGGTGCCTTTTTGAAGCGGCTGGCTGGAAGTGACGAGTGGTTGGTGTGGTGCAGTGGATAACACCACTATACACCAGGAAACAACAGTCCCATGTGGGAGACTGGGTTTTGATTCCCAGTCCGGGTGACTAGGCTGTGCTACACCAATAAGAGTCCTTGGGCAAGACTCCCAACACTACATTGGCCTCCCTGTAATACGATTAACCTTGTAAGTTGCTCTGGATACGAGCGTCAGCTAAATGTCATGTATGTCATGTAAATAAGGTCTGGAACACTCGGCCTGGGCTGGAAGTTTAGATCCAGAAAGTTCCGATTGGAAGCAGACTGAATTGAACAGCAGTTAAAGCGGGTCGGAGCCCTGCATGAGGCACACCTGCATCTCACGAGTGTTCCCACTCGTTTACCTTCAGACAGTACAGCACAGCAGATGTTCCTTCAGCCAGTCGAGTTCAAATCATCAGCTGGATCTGCTGAACACTCCAGCTGAAGCTCCGAGAGGTCACAGATCATTACAGCCATTAGACACAGAACAAAAGCTGTTTGTCTCATCTCTCTCTCTCTCCCTCTCCCTTACTCCTGCTCCCTCTCGTTCTCTATCCCTCTTCCTATCTCCTACTCACTCTCCCCTGCTGCCTCTCTCCCTCATTATGAGAACGAAGATATTTGTCCTGTGTGATGAAAAAGAAGAAGAACTTACAAAATGGGGTTCTAAGTATTCGGTTCCTCCCCAGATCCACACCTGACACAATGTAATTACAGCATTCAGTATTCCAGAGACATCATATCAGGTCGGCTGTCTCTGGGGAGGCGTAATAGAAACGGTTACCTCCCCTCTCTGGTCCCCTGGGGGCCATTTACAATGGAAGCAAGGAAAAAAGGGAGAGACATAAATAGATGCTCCTTACCTCAGCAGGTGTTTTGACAGAACTCGAAGGAGAAGGTAACGGTGCAACACCTGCTAGAACTTTCAGGATCAGGTAAAATTACAAATAAAAAAATGAAAAACATTCTTTAAAATGCGTGTAGTGATGTGTCTGGAATCCGTTACGGTTCTACATTCTATCATTTATCAGCTGTTATCACAACTCTGGCTATCGCAGTACTGATCTCACACAAGACTGCAACATGCAAATGAACTTGAGGTTCCAGGTAATCTTCAGAACTGTCCCAGAATAACCACAAAAAAAAGTTGTTAGCTGATCAAAAGTGAGACCATCCAAAACAATGATCTGATTTGTTCTCAGTTCTTATTGATTTAAATGAATATAAAAACTAACAAACATTTCATATTAATGATGTCACAATATTTCACATTTAGCATAAACGATAATTATGGAAGAGCTCCAGAAGCTCACCAGGACTGAGATCGTACTGTGGAAACTCCTGACGGAACCTTGGTTAATCCTGCAACTCTTTCTGTGACGAATGACGGGCCACTACAGCACCTGTGCACATCCCAGCTCTGAACACTATAAATCATCTTAACACTGCGCTCACTGCTAATCAGTTCATCCCTTAACATCATCATATTTCTAATTACAGCAAGATAAGCACTAAAATACGGAGTGATGGAATAATTCCGTTTGCCAAGGACTTTCTTTTTGGGACGGCTGTTAATCAAACGGTTTCCACAGTCCTCGGAATAGGACGTCAGCGGAAAGGAAGCGGTCTTTAAAGCGGAGAGGGTCAGGCAGATAAAACCTGCATATAAATCATGTCACACAGCAGAAAGCGCTAATGCCTCCCGCTCCCCCACACACCTGTTTTGCGCTCCATCCAAGAGCCATGTAATTGGAGGACAGGCTATTATTATCACCGCCTGGCAGTGTGAGACGCCAGCTATGCTACAGAAAGTTAGGTGAGGTGTATTTAAGGTCAAAGACGACGGTGTTGCAGAACAGCGGGTTTGCTAATAATGGAGTTCATGAACACTGTGTGGATGTAGAAGAATGTTCCATCCACTACAGGAGAGTTTATGATCCTGTAGATTATAATCATATACTATCAGAAACTCACTCACACATTTCAAATACATAACACTGAGAAAGACCACTGTCTGTATTTCAGTACTAAACGGATCCTGCTTCCATGTGCAGACCTACTTCCTCCAAGCTGCTTCTCTTGTTTTTGGTCACTGTAAAGGTTTATTGGTGTTTACAGGTTTCAGAGCAGCTGCATCCGAGCACCTCTCCACACTGTCATTAGGCATTCCTGATGAGCTTGGAGACAACTAACATGTGATAGCCGGTTTTAGAGCCATGAGCACAAGCTGAGACTGTTTCCAGCACCTGGGGAGAGGCAGATACTGGACAGATGGTCAGTTCCACTTCTGGCCCACAGAGCTGGACCCCTGGGTCGGCTGTTGATGGAGCTAAGACTCCGGGGGAAACCACAGGGTCCCTGATGAAACAAATCTCACATACCCACAGAACGATTAAGAGGCTGTCGCAAGGCTGGACGTTGGTGCGTAAATATGACCTTCTGATATTTAAAGGTGCTACAGATGCACTACAGCCCATTAAGTACACATCTGATTTGGAAACTGAGCCTGCTGGGCCTGAACACGTCTCACTGCAATTGGTCCTTTTAAGTGGGAGACCTCTGTCGGTCCGGATGTGGAGCAGCAGCTCCAACATCACACAGAGCACTGGAGCCCCTAGTACTTAGCCCAGTGCTGTTCACTGTCCTAACTCATGACTGTGCTCAAACCACATCGTAACCTGTGCTGATGATACGACTGTGACTGGTCGGATCAGTGGGGCAGGATGAGTCAGCAGATGTGGCCACTGAAGGACTGGTGACTACACGGTCTACACAGCGCTGTACACCAAACCATGTTCCATCAGCCGTCAACTTATCAACCATCAACAACCGAGCTTCAATCAGTACGACCCACAACATCACAGCAGTAATAAACAGCTAGCAACACACTTAACACACCTACCACACCCACCAACACACTTATCAACACACTTAACACACCTACCACACTTATCAACACAATTAACACACCTAGCACATTTAGCAGCGCACTTAACACACATCAACACACTTTACATGCCCAGCACACTTATCAACACATTCGAACACAATCGAACTGACAACCCTCTGGTCACAAGGCTGGCTCCCTAGCCTCCAGCACACGACTGGAGGCGGTGCCAGGAATATTAAGTGCCTCTAAATTCTAAAATCCACCTAAAAGCCTTTCAGATAAATTATAACCCGAGACCAGCAGAACAAAATCCTCCAGTTGACTCACCTTCTTGTTTGTTCATGCCAGAAATATTAGAGTTTATTAGTTGCAAATACACTGTGACACTGCAGGCTGTGATATGAAGCAGTGAAACCATTTACTAGTGTGTAATTTGAAGGTGTACAGTACAGCAGTCCCCAGGCCTCAGCACACATCTGCACTCTCCTCAGTTCTGCATGAGGCACCAATAAATCCCCACAACCACCACCTGCATCCTTCCACAGCCTTTAAAAGGAGACATGAGGAAATTACCCTGCACCATATTCTAAACAGAAGGAGAGCCAGCAAAGAGGGACCAGCGCTAGAGCTCATGTCCAGCAGAGCAGGAGCTAAAATCCTGTTTCTTACTTCTGAGTTTGTGTCCAGCCCAGAAGATAAGAAGAAAGAAACAGACAGTAATATTTACCTTAATTTACATACACACATGCTATTAACTGATGCAAACATATTTACACAGATACAATAATCTATTCTGAGCCACTCAAGACCTGACAAACCCTGCTGCAATGGCAGATCACTCATAAGACATCACAGCGTAACATCCCACCTCCACTCCAATTAAATACAGAGTTAGGAATAACTTAGACCGGGCTACATTTCTAAATCCCACCATATGTTGTCTTAGGTAGCTTTAGTCACTGAACTGTTCAGTTCCAACACACAGAACTGCTGCGTGGGGCTCCACACATCACTGTTTACCAGTCCCGAGAAAGCCTGTTATCCAGGGAAACGTGACCAATCTATAAAATCAGGAAAGCCATCAGGGAGAATTACCCACCACATTAAAAACACATTTCTGACCTTTTGTTCTGTGACAGCGGACTTCTCCACCGACTTACAGCTTCCATGTGTGAGTCTTTAGCCAAACCCAACATGGTCATGGATGTACAGGATCAACAAGCATCACCAGTGCTGGAATTCCAGCCAGATCACATTCCATAATGAGGTCATTTCAACCAACCAACAAACAGTTGTGCTAATGACTTTCTGAGTTCAGGTTTCTGTTACTGTTATAAACGGAGATTATTTTCGGAGCTTTGCAATGCAGTGTCTCGTACCCTAGAGACTGGGGTTCAAACTCCTGTTTGGTCAGCATAGCTAGTATTTTGGACTGAACTGGGGAAGAATTCCTTAACACAGGAAAGCCTGCCTGTTCTGAAACCGGAAACCTCTCAGAGTTTAGATCACGCTCTCGGTGCTCTGGTTCTTCATGATCAGATTTTTTACCTTCACTGATTCAGAACTGTCGATGGCAGAACAGCAGTCTCGGTTAGGCAGCCACCCATTAGACATTTAGACTGAGAGAGTGGTACTGACCGCCTTGGTCTGTGCTGACAGTGATGGCGGCCATCGGTGGAGAAGACTCCATGTGTGAAACACCGTTGACTGCCTCAATTTGGAAGGTGTAGTTGCTGGGAACAGTAAAGTCCAGCACAGTGACGTAGGGTTCTGTCAGACCCCGAGAGTCAGGAACGAAGTGCAGTTCCTCACCACACGCCTCACACGGCTGAGGGTCCGAACTGCAACGCTTACACACCACATTGTAAATCAGGTCTTTGCGTCCACCTGTGTCGCTGGGTGGGGTCCATTCCAGGTACAGGGCAGTCTCATTGATTCTGTAGACCACATGGCGTGGGGCGGATGGCGGTCCTGAAACAATAAGAGACATTTGCTTTATGTAATGTATCACCTGTTAATTGTTATGTGATATCAGCCTCCACTCCACTAAAACTGCAGAGGTGTGCAATATGCTCATGACCTCTAATCCATCACTGACTGTGCCCTGTGGGCATCCTGGGGAAACCACAGAGGCTTTCTGATTGGTCTATTTTCAGCATTGCTGTTTCCCCACATTCAGCTCTTTTCTATAACTTCAAAGAAACATCTACAACCCTGATGAGCAGATCAGCTCTGGGTTATTCCCAGGTTAATCTCCTAACTGACTGATTTGATGCTTCTGTTGATCTCGATTCTATAAAAATGAATATAATCACATTTAAGATGACTAATGACTTGCTTTGACAATTAGTTTGATTAGGTACTTCATCAAGAACAGAGAAGTGTACGCTCTCGGCTGTATAAACTAATACTGACAACATCGATTAAGTCCAGAGTCACTAAATTCACATAACACAAGTACATCTGCCTATATGCCGGCAGCGTCTGCTCTGATGTGTGGAGGAGAAATCTATATTTTAAAACCACTTATTTATTAATAATCAGTAACAGTAATTAAATGATGAATTATATTATATTAATTTCTCCTTTTTTACATGCATAAAAAACCTAACAACATTCGGGTTAGATTCTGAATCCGGTGGAAGTGGCAGTTTCCTTCCTAATAGTCTTATTTAAGTGTGCTCTCCAAGAGAACGTGTGTATGAAGGAAAGGGTTAACAACGAAACCAACAGCACTTTGTAGGTTCCTCTACAAGCCATGTGCTATTACTGTATGTACTAAGATGACCCTTAGGTCTACATGCTTTGGAAAGGTAACTGATCAAGAATAACCTGGAATGTGAGTTAAAAGGAGCAGCATTAGGTGAAAAGAACACGGGGCTGACTGTTCACGCTGGGGATGGATCTATTGGGCTTTGGGGTTGTGTAGCAGCCAGTGGCTCTGAAACACTGCCAGTGTAGTTAGTCAGATACGACTGTACTGCACAGTGCTGTCTGGTCATTACGGCGGTTCTGCTAGCGCCTGTATGTTAACTTACTTGTGCAGGCCATAGCTGGAGGGTCTTTCTCTGCTCTGAAGTAGCCCTTCTCGCAGTAGCAGGAAGGCGAGGCCTTGTCATAACTATAGCTGTGGGCGGGGCATCTGGAGCACTTCATACTGCTGGCGAAGGCTTTAAAGGACCCCGGTCTGCAAGCTGTTAAGGAGAGAGAGAAATGACAGGAAGGCTGGCATTCTTGAGTTAAACACTTACAGTTACCATCCACACAACTAGAACAGGTAACACAGGTGCACCCGAACAGGCCAGGTCCAGCTCCTATGTAGAATAAACACGTGTTAAATACGCTGTGGGTAATTTAGATCTTTTACCGGAACATATGGCCAGCGTTTCAGCACTTTCCCACCTAGCACTGCTCCCTTCTCCTAGTGATCTTCTCTGGACGTTAAATCCACATGACTGGACAGAAATGATCAAAGTCATTGTTCTGTATCTGCATGTCCAGGATCTCAACATACACTGTCCTCAAGAGTGCACGTCAACTCATGAAATCCTTCTAGATGGTTAGACGTCACACAGGATGTAAGAGACACAACCTGTACAATTCATGCTCCTAACAGTAGGGGGCAGGATATCAACAGAACATGCTCCTCCCTCTTCACTCATTACCAGTCTAGAACAAACGTTCAGAGTTAATCATCGGACTTCCTTTCCTCTCCAGAAGCGTCTCCAGCAGTGTGGAGCAGCTCCAGGGTTAACTCTTCTTCTGCTTCTGTTTATATCACTCCTTCTGTTTGCTGCTGAACACGTTCTCTTGCTGAGAGCAGACAGCGGCAGCACCGGCTGTGGTGGTTGCTCTCCATGAGCTTCAGCCATGGTTGGGTTTGCTGCTCCTGTCATTGGTTACTTGTCCTTAAATGATCTAACCAGGAGCCCTGATAAGTTTACATTTATATATATAGATATATTTATAAAATTGAGTGGTATAATTATAAAAACCCAGTTAGGTTCTCCTCTAAAGGAGCATGGCCCTCCAGTTGATAAAATGTCCTGTGGTGACAGACAGTGTGTCCCTTTCTGATGAAAACACTCCTGAAGTTTCGGATCTTACACCCATCCAGCTGAGAACAGCCTCCCTGTGACAGGTCCTCTCAGGTAGACTTCACCAAAGTGCATGTCGTGATGACAGTCTAGAGCTGCTGCCAAATGCTTTGAAGGAGGTCTCTCTGATCTTTCGCTGGTGTCAGCTGAGAAAGACATCCCACTGACCATAATGCGGTTCCTCACGCGTATAAACAGGGCCACGTCTGTGTCTAATCTGGATCACCTAATAACAGCGTACGGGGTCAGATTGAAGTTGCATAGTGTTCGAAGTTTACATTCATGGGATTTAGCTGACGCTGTTGTCCAGAGCGACGTACAAGGTTAATTATAGTACAGGTGGGCCAATGTGGTGTTAGGAGTCTTGCCCACAGACTCTTACTGGTGTGGCCTAGCATAGTCACCTAGACTGGGATTCGAACCCCACACGTGGTGTTCGAATCACGGGGTGGGTAGTGGTCTTATCCGCTGAGCTACACCAACCACCAAGTTGTGCCCACTTCATCCTGTGTGATGAGCTTTCTGAGCTGGTCATCCAGTAGTTGCCCCCGCCTACCAAGCAGCCTAACATTCTGCAGAGCCTCACTTCTGGAGCTCCTCATGGGTCAGCTCTGGGTCCACTTCCAGAATCCTTGTGATCAGCTCACACCCCCGACATCTCACCGAAAACTTCTGACTGACAGAAGATATCTTTTCATGGATAGAGAGTCGGTCATCACCTGCTCCCTCGGAAAGCTGGCAGACGGCTCTGAAGGATCAAGGAGACAATGGAAGGAGTGTACTACACTGACCTGGGGGCTGCGGTAATCTCTGCTACTTCCTGAAGGTTAATTAGCTTTGGAAGTCATCCACGACGGGCGGCTGTAATAACACTGGACAGCACAGGAGGCATTCAGTCTGGAGGAGCCAGAGGTACAGAGCAGAGCTTTCAGCAGCCTGGGCAGATGTTCAGGGATTTAATCCTGCTCTAGAAGGTCTTTCCATCACCTGAATGATGATGAATTAGTGCTGCACCTGCCAGCGTTGACCAGCAATTCCAAGAGAAGCACAGTTCTGCAGCATTTACAGCAGAACCTTGTGAACAAATGTTGCAGAACAGTTCAGCTCTTGAAATCAAGGTGTGATGTTAACACTAGTGTGGTGCTACTATGTATACAGACCCACATCTGGAAGAGTCACTTACGTTATACACACCTGAACCCAAGATGGCGGCGGCGCAGCCATAGCTGCAGCGGCTGCTCCGGATACAAAAACGGTGCTTTTTGTTTATTTTCGTGTGTCACTGGCACATGGACAACCGGTGACCATGTATACGACCGTCAGACGCTGCTACACTACCGGAATCGTCCAAACAACACCATAAATGACGAGCTACGAGAGACGCTACGCGGCTTCGGTCTGCTGCGCCAACCAGACCCCCAGACCGCGGCCTCGCCTGAAGCCGGCAGCCGAAAGAGGGGGCACCGGAAGCGGTGCGCGAGACCACAGAAGCGCGGTAAGCGGGCTGGAGTTCGTACTAGGCTAACTTCAAAGCCCGCGCGAGCAGCTCTCCCGTCCATCCTGCTCTCGAATGTCTGCTCCCTGGAGAATAAACTGGACTGAATCCGACTACAGAGAACTACACGGAGAGAATCTAGAGACTGCTGCGTCTTTGTCTTCACGGAGACGTGGCTGAGCGACAGAGTTCCCGACGCCGCCATTCAGCTAGACGGACTAGCTTCGTTTCGAGCCGACAGAGACTCAGCCCTGTGCGGTAAGACTCGCGGTGGAGGACTGTGTGTTTACATCAACACAGAATGGTGTAAGAACTCTGTACTGGTCTCTAGCTACTGCTCACCTCTAGTGGAGTTTATGGTCGTCAGGTGTAGACCGTTTTATCTACCGAGGGAATTCACCGCAGTGCTGATCATCAGTGTCTATATTCCACCCGGCGCTACCGCTAAAGCTGCGCTCTGTGAGCTGTACAGCGCTATCAGCGGACTGCAGAACACTCACCCTGACGGACTGTTTATTGTTGCTGGAGATTTCAACCATGTGACTCTCAGTTCTCCCTAAATTCCACCAACATGTGAACTTTGCTACGAGAGGAGCGAACGCGCTGGACCTGGTCTACACCAACATCCCCAGCGCGTACCGGGCAGAGCCCCGCCCCCTCCTCGGATCACATCTCTGTTATGCTAATTCCAGCATACAGACTGCTCATCAGAAGATCAAAGCCGGTCCTAAAGCAGGTGAGAACCTGGCCATCTCTCTGCTCTTCAGGACTGCTTTGAGCACACTGACTGGCAAATGTTTAGGGAGGCTGCAACCTACAGCGCCACCACAGACCTGGAGGAGTACACTTCATCTGTGACCAGCTACATCAGCAAGTGCATAGATGATGTGACCTTCTCCAAGACCGTCTCCAAGACCATCACCACACGCCCCAACCAGAAGCCGTGGATGACTGCAGAGGTGCGTGCTCTGCTGAAGGCTCGAGACTCCACCTTCAAAGCAGGAGACAAGGCGGCCCTAAGGAAGGCAAGGGCCAAACTGTCCCGGGGCATCAGAGAGGCAAAGCGCGCACACGGCCAGAGCATCCACAGCCACTTCAGAGACAGCGGTGACACACGGCGCATGTGGCAGGGCATCCAGGCCGTCACTAACTACAGGACTGCACCACCTGCCTGTGACAGTGATGCCTCCCTTCCAGACGCGCTGAACCACTTCTACGCCCGGTTCGAGACACAGAACAGCGTGGCAGCGAGGAAGACCACCCCTCCTCCCGACGACCAGGTGCTGTGTCTTACAGCAGCTGACGTGAGGAAAACTCTACGCAGAGTTAACCCACGGAAAGCCGCTGGACCGGACAACATCCCGGCTAGAGTGCTCAGGGAATGTGCAGACCAGCTGACAGATGTCTTCACTGACTTCTTCAACATCTCCCTGGGTGGTGCCACCGTTCCAACGTGTCTCAAGGCAACCACCATCATCCCTGTGCCGAAGAAGTCTTCAGTGTCCTGCCTCAACGACTACCGCCCTGCTGCACTCACACCCATCATCATGAAGTGCTTCGAGAGGCTTGTCCTGAGGCACATCAAGACCCTGCTGCCTCCTTCTCTAGATCCTCTGCAGTTCGCGTACCGTCCCAACCGCTCAACGGACGACGCCATATCCACCACCCTTCACCTGGCGCTCACCCACCTGGACAATAGGGACCCTTATGTTCGAATGCTGTTCATAGACTTTAGTTCAGCATTCAACACCATCATTCCTCAGCACCTGATCGGAAAGCTGAACCTACTGGGCCTGAACACTTCTCTCTCTAACTGGATCCTGGACTTCCTGACTGGGAGACCTCAGTCAGTCCGGATCGGACGTAACACCTCCAGCACCACCACCAGCACCACCACGCTCAGCCCTCTGGTTCACCCCCAGGGCTGTGCAGTGCACAGCTCACCACACCTCTGTTGTTCACCTTGCTGACTCACGACTGTGCAGCAATGCCCTAACCCTAGAACCAACAACCTGTCTCTGAACGTAGACAAGACCAAAGAGATGGTGGCTGACTTCAGAAGGACAAGGCGTGACCACTCTCCACTACACATCCACAACTCCACTGTGGAGATCGTCAAGAGCACCAAGTTCCTTGGAGTTCACCTGGCAGAGGATCTCACCTGGTCCCTCAACACCAGCACCATAACCAAGAAAGCCCAGCAGCGCCTCTACTTCCTGCGAAGGCTGAGGAAGGCACATCTCCCACCTCCCATCCTCACCACCTTCTACAGAGGAACCATCGAGAGCATCCTGAGCAGCTGCAGCACTGCCTGGTTTGGGAACTGCACCGCATCGGATCGCAAGTCCCTGCAGCGGGTAGTGAGGACGGCTGAGAAGATCATCGGTGTCTCTCTCCCCACCATCACGGACATTTACACCACACGCTGCATCCGCAAAGCAACCAGCATCGTGGATGACCACACACACCCCTCACACACACTCTTCACCACACACACCCCTCACACACACTCTTCACCCTCCTACCATCTGGAAAAAGGTACAGGAGCATCCGGGCCCTCACATCCAGACTGTGCAACAGCTTCTTTCCCCATGCCATCAGACTCCTTAACAACCAGAGTCTGGTCTGAACAAACAAACACATCAGTGTCTGAACTGAAATCACACTCTCTCTCTCTCTCTCTCACACACACACACACACACACACACACACACACAACCTTTTTCCTTTTTCATTAAAAAAAAAAAACTGCTATTGTTCCAGCAACTGGATAACTTTAGTACTGCTGCTAAATTCAAATACAGTGTTTACAGTGTCTAATGTTTACATCTACACCAAATGCACCTTACTGCTCCCACTACTAAGGGGCCGACTGCACTGTTTGCCCTCCTCTGTATTTATTGTTTGTCTTGTAAATGGTCGTGTGTATTTGTAGTATATTGTCTTGCGCACTGCACACCTGCACTTTATGTTGTATTGTTTTGTGTAGTCTATTGTTCTATGTAGCACCTTGGTCCTGGAGGAGCGTTATTTCGTTTCACTGTGTGCTGTACACCACTGTATTTGGCTGAAATGACAAATTAAACCACTTGAACTTGAACCAGGAAGTGAAACATGTTCCTGAGCTTCTGTGATCATCTTCTTATTTGACCTCCACAAACAAAGACTATACAGTGAACCCACAGCAGATCACTGACTAACAATCAGAGACAGCGAGACACTCTGGACACCGAGTCACCTGGACAAGAAACACACAGGTAAGAAATATTCTCAGTCTGATGGTCAGTAGTGACCTCGCTACCAGCATAAACAGCAGTACAGGGTCGGTTTCTGTCTCACTGCCCCACAGGTGGGCTGCTCTCTGAGTCATACATGCAGGTGGGCACCTCTGGCTCCTTCACTGATTTCAGGTGGGTGATGTGGGAGCACACGCAGTGAGTCCTCCACTTCAGCGAGACAGATGGTGCTGAGAGAGAACCTTCTGGAGGGGTCAGTTAGGTGCTCAGCCGGAGAGAGCAGGCAGCCGGACGGAGAGTGTTTATGGAAGTGTCGGTACATCACCGGCTCTGACAGATGTCAGTCACACAGAGAGAGTCTCTCTCTCTCCCCTTCACTCTCTCTCACTCTCTCTCTCCTTCACTCTCTCTCACTCTCTCTCTCTCTCTCCCCTTCACTCTCTCTCACTCTCTCTCTCCTTCACTCTCTCTCACTCTCTCTGTCTCTCCTTTACTCTCTCTCACTCTCGCTCTCACTATCACTCACTCTCACCCTCTTCCCTTCACTCTCACTCTCTCTCTCCCCTTCATTCTCTCAATCTCTCTCTCCTTCACTCTCTCTCACTCTCTCACTCTCTCTCTCACTATCACTCACTCTCACCCTCTCTTCTCTCACTATCACTCACTCTCACCAATCTCTCTCTCCTTCACTCTCTCTCACTCTCTCACTCTCTCTCTCACTATCACTCACTCTCACCCTCTTCCCTTCACTCTCACTCTCTCTCTCCCCTTCACTCTCACTCTCTCTCTCTCTCCTTCACTCTCTCTCTCCCCCTTCATTCTCTCTCACTCTCTCTCTCCCCCCTCATTCTCTCTCACTCTTTATTCTCAGAAGACCTGAAACATTTTTTTGGGATTGACTTGGTTGCATGGTCCTGGAAGGTTTGCATGGTCCTGGAAAACTGTCTGACTGTCTGCAAATTCAATAATTTGAGATCTGCCGCAGAACTATTTTTAGGTGTTCCTCACCTTACTTTGGCAGAGGAATCTAAAATCTGACATTGTGTGTTATCTTGACGGAGCTATCGTCGCTTTAATGACTGCAGTTAAGAACTAAAATAGAGAGATGAGCAGAAGGGCTGTGGGAGGATCAAACGTACTGCCCAGCCTTCCCTTTATTTACTAGTTACACACAGAAGAGGCGACGGACAGCGTTCTCCTGCACGCTTCGTCTTCAGCCGACTTTGATCAAACACGCCTTTGAAGTAACAGAAGTCACTGTGAGTTCACGCTTCAGAGTGGCACATCGTGTTCTGTAAGCACATCTACATCCAGCCGAGCAAGGGTTAAATAATTACACTACTATCCTAATAAGACCAGTTAAACGACTGGGTTCTAGGTTCTAAGGAACTGTGTAAAACTGAGACCTTTACAGACCAAACCATTTATTCAGTGTCCCCACAAATACCAGCACCCTGATAAACACCAACACAATGAACCATAACAATATTCTTTCCTGCTGATCCTTTGATCTTTTGTTCTAAATGCAAACAAAAACAAACTTTACTTTGAAGTCAAATCAACTGAAAGGAATAAATGAGCTACTTTCTCAGATCTACAGTGCCACACCCCTAGAAATCTGAACCAGTGAATCTAAACAAAGCATTTTCTCCTCAACCCACATGATCTACGTCCACCTGTCACACCTGACTTCCTGTTTCAGTGGGGTTTAACACAAGGCCAGATTCCCTCAGTTGTCCATCACTAAGAGAAAGGCCAGGGAACACAGCAGCGATGTTCCACTAAAGAGCTTCTGTGGAACAAAATGCCCATTTCTGGAATTACGGATTAAGCAGCTGGAGATGTTAGGAATGTTGAGAACGGTACCTAAGCTAGCACCTCAGTGCTGGACCATGGATAAACACCATGGATTAACCAGAAGTATGAGGAACTCCAGCAAAACACATGGCGTGCTGAACAGGTGCCGCTGCAGGTTCAGGTCTATCACTGAGTGCTAAAAACACACCAGAGAGTTCCAGCCTCCCGGCTGGCTTAAACTTCAGCAGCGCGTGTGCCTGGAGGTTTTCACTACAGAGTAAATGTAAATTTGTGTAACAGCTTCAAGCACTATGGTCGGCACAATATGTCATTTCTCAATCATTACAGCAGCGCTTCACAAAAGCACTCATAAGATCCAAGAGGAAGAATTCCGAGCATCAGATGGAGCGGTGTAAAGCTCCACCACTGGACTCTGGAGCAGTGGAACCGTGTTCTGTGGAGTAATGGATCACGCCTCCCAGTCTGATGGAGGAATCTGGGTTTGCTGGATAAATCCAGAAGACTGCTCCCTACCCGAATGCCGAGTGCCAACAGTTAAGTGTGGTGGAGGTGGAGTAATGGTCTGGGGGTCTCAGGGAATGGGCTCGGACCCTTACTTCCAGTGTTAATGCTGCAGCACACAAAAACCTTCTTTTCTAAAATCAATCAGGATCATTTAACTGTGCACTGTGAGCACCTTCCCCGATCTCAGACACGTCAAAGCAGCAAGATCCTCACGATCCTGCTTTATCAGAATGGCTGGATGGATGTAGGGTTGGATTAATAGATGGATGGATGGATGGATGGATGGAGGGTTGGATTGATAGATAGATGGATGGATTAAACTACACACTTTAACACCTTCTACATTACCAAAGTTATTACTGTAATTATTCTGTACTGGTCAAATCTAATCACATAATAAAATATGGACTCAGACAGATCTGTAGGTCTGGCTCTGTGCCAAAAAGAAAACAGCCATAAATGGAATCTGGATGCGAAATCAGTACAAAATATATTAACAAATAGACAGCATAGGTTTAGAACCAGCACCTCAACACAACTCCTCAGGTTATACGAATAACCCAGAAACACGATCAGTAAATCACTGTGTGCTTTTATAGCAGCGCATGGCGGCGTGGATCTAGCAGCACCTCCAGCACATACAGCTGAAGTAATGGCGGAGGAACAATCCATGTTCTAAACCATGCCTGGGATAAATATGTCCTATATGCTGGATCGGGCTGCTTTAATCATTTCCCCGGCTCATTCTCACAGCTGGGGCGGCGACGTTATAGTGGATTGATAAGATTATGGCGAACATGTTGGTGGTGAATTGGAGGTAATCTCACTCTGGAGTATTAACATTCGGCTCGACACAGCGTCAAAATAAAACCGCTAAATAAGAATAAATAAGGTTCCCCCGCGAGGACCGGCCTCCAGCACGAGCACTTATTAACTCCTTAATATCCGCGATAACCACTGGAGGAGCAGTGACCACCTGCTGGCCTCGGTGACGAGCCCTGGGAGAGCCTCTGTCCGGGAAAAGCCTCAGCCCAGATTAACCTGCATACACAGCCTAGGGTCATACCAGGATTCGAACTACACATGCTAGCCACTAGCTAACAAACACATCTGCAGCCTGCGGCTTAGAGCTACACTCAGCAGAGCACACGGCACTTAATAAAGACTGGGCTTTAGCCGAGCTTAGCGCTGTGCTAATGTGGCTAAATATCTTCAGCTTTTTTGTTTTCAGTCTTCCACTTCAGGTCAGCTTTTGAGGGTCCGAACAACCAGACTACTGAGATCAGTTTTATTAGATTATAACCCAAAACTAAAGCAGAGAAAACTAGCTCAATAAAATCTACACCAGCGAACACTCTAACCATATTCACTGTGTATATTTATTTACAGAAGGTCTGTTCAGAGACCATGTCACAATCTAAATGTGAGTGATTCAAATCACCCATCAATCAAACCTGATCATAAGTTCATATTAATTATACTCCATATCAGGCGGTTCCCTGAGTTATGCAGTATGTGCATGCATTGTGACTGAGAGCATACAGAACGAGTGAAAGAAAGAGGAGAGGTTAAACAGCACTGCAGTGAATGATATGACCATCAGCTGTGAATGTGGAGTTTGACTGTCAGTGCTGACTGTCAGCAGAAGCCCAGAACTCCGTCTTCCTCACACTTCTCCTTGTGAAGGTTTGGGTGTAGTTTCCATGTCTGGTTTGTTTATCTCTGGTGATGTGGAGGATTTCAGCCCTAGAACATCCTTTGACCTGCTCTCCTGTGTGTTTATAATCGCTGGCCTTATCAGCCCAAATATACACGAGGAGTCCATCATACAGACTGCTCCACACAGCGATCCCAAACCCCCTCATCCCACTCAGCATCCCAGAGCCAGGCCAGCTCAGCAAAGCTCTGAAAGGGTGTCGGGAATGGCAGAGAACCAGAGAGGAACTGTAGCATTCCACTGGGTCCACTTTGTTAGTGCGCCAGGCACGTGGCCAAGCCCTGCTGTGTAACTGGCAGTACTTAGTGGGAATTACAGCGGATGTCCTCAAACACATTTCTCTACGTTAGTCATAAGATCTTTAGGCACAACATATCAGCAAAAATAACACATCCAGAACTTTTGTAAATTTCCACACTGTGGGATCAATAAAGGATTATCTTATCTTTAACCTCACACTCCTATAATGTCACCTCTGTGATTTTGGAGCACTAGTGCACCGCTGTTACACGTATGATGATGAACGATGCTCCACAGTACTTGCAGAGTCCATAAGCTCATCACACATTTCACAACAAGTTTCGAATAATTAACCTGCTGAACAGACTGCACTGTGTCCTCACACAAAGAGCTGCATGGAGTCCGCACTGAGCACAGTCACTGACCAAAACCGCACCATCAAATTAAAGCCAACACTGGCATTTAAACAGGCGGCCAAAACAGATGCTGATCAAAACGTCCAGCAGCTAAACGGCCTGTTCACAAACACGTTAGTACTGCCCAGATCTCTGACCAGTACAGTAACTGATGACCACAAAGGAGGAGGAGTTAGAAGAAGACAGCAGAGCATTCTCAGGGAGTCGGTTCCTCAGTTCCTAATGGAATGGGAACGATGATGGTCTGGGTCTGGAAGATCTAGAACCCTTTCTGAGAGAGCTGCTGGTAGGACTGATAGTAAGGGACAAATGAGAATCCCCCTCTGACTGACCGTCAGGAAGGTTGAGGAACATCTAAACAAGCCTGGTACATTTTAGAAACAAGTCCTGTGGACAAATGGAGGAGAATTTAATAAAGAGAATTCCTCTCCATCTCCTGTTCTCCCAAAGCAGAGAGAATGGATCCATCATGCTCTGGGCTTGTGCTAATCATCTCACTGGTAAAGAGAAAAACAGACTTAATTATACATCGACGAATCGTGGAAGTGAGCTTCACAGCATCTGTAAAAGAGTTGTAAAGAGAATACTGATCCCAAACACACCTCAAAATCCACACTGGATGCAGGACAGAACAGACGAATCTACCCCTAAGTGCTGACCATCAGTGGTGGGGGAAGTACACATGTACTTTAGTAGAGATCCCAGGGGTAAAATATTACTCCAGAGTCAGTTTCTTACGTTAGACCTCCACTGGAGTACCAGTATGGAGAGTAAAAGTACTAAAGTATGTACCTTCAGATGTACTTAAGTATGGAGAGTACCAGTACTAAAGTATGTACCTTTAGATGTACTTAAGTATGGAGAGTAACAGTACTAAAGTATGTACCTTCAGATGTACTTAAGTATGGAGAGTAACAGTACTAAAGTATGTACCTTCAGATGTACTGAAGTATGGAGAGTACCAGTACTAAAGTATGTACCTTCAGATGTACTTAAGTATGGAGAGTACCAGTACTAAAGTATGTACCTTCAGATGTACTTAAGTGTGGAGAGTAACAGTACTAAAGTACGTACCTTCAGATGTACTTAAGTATGGAGAGTAACAGTACTAAAGTACGTACCTTCAGATGTACTTAAGTATGGAAAGTACCAGTACTAAAGTATGTACCTTCAGATGTACTTAAGTATGGAGAGTACCAGTACTAAAGTATGTACCTTCAGATGTACTTAAGTATGGAGAGTAACAGTACTAAAGTATGTACCTTCAGATGTACTTAAGTGTGGAGAGTAACAGTACTAAAGTACGTACCTTCAGATGTACTTAAGTATGGAGAGTACCAGTACTAAAGTATGTACCTTCAGATGTACTGAAGTATGGAGAGTACCAGTACTAAAGTATGTACCTTCAGATGTACTGAAGTATGGAGAGTACCAGGAGCATGGTTTATTACGGCTCTAATGTTCTATTATCATTTCTGGAACAGGACTCTTCATCAGCTCAGTGTAGGTGAAGAGACTCTAGTGTCTCTCAGTCCACCAGTCTTTAATAGAAGCTCATTCATTAGTCTGACCCTGACGTCTATTCACATCATCATCAGCACAGAACCCTGAAGGAGAACTGGTTCCGTTAGCTAGAACCATGACATAACTGTCTGTAAAATGTCT
This sequence comes from Prochilodus magdalenae, assembly GCA_024036415.1. NCBI lineage: Eukaryota > Metazoa > Chordata > Actinopteri > Characiformes > Prochilodontidae > Prochilodus > Prochilodus magdalenae. Next base: position 45,125 of record JAMWET010002547.1, read on the forward strand.
GTAACTGTCTGAGTAAAGTTTCAGTTTAAGATTTATTTGGAACTTAGTTACAAGTTTTAGTTTAATAAGAGCTGGATTTAAACCAGATCACTAATGAATTTACTGTACTGCATCTGTAGTTCTCTGTTTATAAACATAACCCAGCCAAACTTGTGTACTATAAAAGGAAACAGAGTTTATATAGATATATATATATAAATGTATATGTACTTATGTATGCCAGTCACGAGTGCATGTGTACCTGTTTCTATATCACAGTGTATTTACCCACAAAGTCAGGAACAGAATCCTAACCCTAACCCTAACCCAGTTTAATCTGTTCAAAATCAAACTGGTGAAAGTCATAAGAACAGCCAGTCTCTCATGTGTCTGTCCAATCTATCATCTGACTCCCAACCAGCAACCTCAGCTTCTGGTTCACTGCTGCGTCTTCTCAGAATGCAGTTCCTGCACGTCTGGCGTGGATCAGACAACTTCTCTCATCTGGGCAGGTCTATAAACTGCGTTCAGCCGGAGATGAGAGAATCTGAGTGAGTGCAGTGGTGAGGCTGAAAGAAGCAGCAGTAGATCTGTGTGTGTTCTCCGGTGTGTGTGAGGCTCTGTCAGTCTGCACCTCACTGAGGGTGCACGGTAGGAACCCAGCACTGTCACTATAGCAGCACAGTTCACTCTGTCTCATATCAAACGCAACAGCTCAGAGAATCTGAATCTGCCTGTCTTTACCTTATAACATCCAGAAGGCTGACCAGACAGCAGAGGCCGCAGTGTTTCCAGTGGAACAGTGGAGGAAAATGTTGGCCCTGATGAGCATGCCAGTGATCTGTGGAGCGTTCTGTCAGGTGATCAATTAACCCATTGTTTGCCGTCAGTGGTAAAATTTCGGGTGCATTCAGTAATGCACAACATCAGATAAGTAGAGAGCGTCCTCCTGCTGTCATTCCACCTTAAATACACAATCAACTCAATATAATCTACTATACACTCTGCACAACAATAATCACCCGCGTCAGTCAGTCACACTGGCACCACGCCAACACCTTATGGCAACATATTCCTACACCATGTATCTGTACGAAGCACAGAACATTAACCTTTGATGTGTGTGATGTACCAGTGACCTGCAGTGTGTAATGTACCGGTGATGTACATTATGTAGTGTGCGGGTGATGTACAGTGTGTGACATATTGGTGATGTACAGTGTGTGGTGTGCGGGTGATGTACTGGAGATGTACTGGTGATGTGCAGTGTGACAGTGTGTGGTGTGCGGGTGATGTGCAGTGTGTGATGAACCGGTGATGTACATTATGTAGTGTGTGGGTGATGTACAGTGTGTGACATATTGGTGATGTACAGTGTGTGGTGTGCGGGTGATGTGCAGTGTGTGATGAACCGGTGATGTACATTATGTAGTGTGTGGGTGATGTACAGTGTGTGACATATTGGTGATGTACAGTGTGTGATGTGCAGGTGATGTGTAGTGTGTGATGAACCGGTGATGTACAGTGTCTGGTGTGCAGGTGATGTACAGTGTGTGAAGTACCGGTGATGTACATTATGTAGTGTGCGGGTGATGTACAGTGTGTGACATATTGGTGATGTACAGTGTGTGGTGTGCGGGTGATGTACAGTGCATAATGTATTGGTGATCTACACTGAATAAAACTTACCCACACACACACCATCGACTTCTTCATAACCCACACTGCACACACAGCGCCCCAGTGGCACCAACCAGTCACCGTCAGCCCCGCAGTACAGCTTGGGCGTTTCCCGCTCCTCTGCATTTTTCACACATATTCCCTTCACCTCCACCAGCGAAGAAGAATCCACTCTGGGCACAGTGTCTGGGAAAATGGCCAGATTCTGAGAGGTGTAGGGACATTTCTTATAATAGACCCTGACAGATATCAGCGCAATGCAGGCCCCAATGTCCTGAAAGGCCAGGTAGAATCCTTTACGGTTAATGGGGGTCACTTCCCGCACCTCCATGTTCAACTTCAGGATGCGATCACCCAGGTCCGTCTGAGTAAAGCTCTCATCGGCTGCAATGGTGTCAATCTTGGTGTACTGCTCTGCCTTAAACATCAGGCCGTGGGATTCGTCACTCTGCATATAGAAGAGGTTGAAGGTTTCCTTGCATGTCCCCGACACCCTGGGAATGCTGTTGCAGTCACGCAGGGTGAAGCGAAGCTCCACGTAGGCCTTCTGGGCACCTTGCCGAGAAATCCATCCCGAGCGGAGCCAGTTGTTCTGGTTAGGCTCCATGACATGGCAAACCTGGAAGGTGTGGATGGGTCGGTTGTCCTGATCCATCTCTGTGATCGCATCCCACTGTGGGAGAAAAAGAGGAAAAGTGGAGAAGTGTGGAATGCTCTGACAGGGATCTAATTAAAACCAATTAGTTTGTGTTTCAAACTCTAAAGAGCAAATCTGCTAACAGCCTCAGATCTAAGTATCTGAGTCATGACGGCTGCATTCACCCTACACTGACTCGAATCTGATCTGGTTTTAAAGTCACACAGATTTCTTCTCTGGGTCGTTTCAGTTCCCACATTTCCAGTGGGATAGTGTGGGATGGGATAGTGTGGGATGGGATAGTGTGGGATGGGATAGTGTGGGATGGGATAGTGTGGGATAGTGAGTAACAAATTATCCCCCCAAAAAAACGTTCAGAATTCACTTCATAGACACAGAGTCACAGTAAACACTCTGTTTCATAGCAGGCTTTCATCAGCACATTAATCCGAGAACTGATCAGCAATGAACTGCAGGGTCAAACAGAGGTCAGGAGCACACATCTGACGCCTAGATGCACAGCAGGAGGATCTGTGGTTAACATAAGAAGTGAATAGCAGGTCTGAGATGAAGAACAAGGGATTCCAGCTCTCTTTTGTCTATGAGGTGGTGAATCCGATATGGGAATTCTGAGCCAGTCTTTTCCATCAGCATAAGAGTCAGTAGAGAAACATTTTACAAACAGGATGAACTGGAAATCACCTGCACCAAATTCACAGAGAGCGGTAAACATATGTGGGCTATAGATGTGACAATAATGTACTGTACTCAGGACTGGACACTGTATTCAGGACTGGACACTGTATTCAGGACTGGACACTGTATTCAGGACTGGACATTGTACTCAGAACTGGACACTGTACTCAGAACTGGACACTGTACTCAGAACTGGACACTGTACTCAGAACTGGACATTGTACTCAGGACTGGACACTGTACTCAGGACTGGACATTGTACTCAGGACTGGACACTGTACTCAGGACTGAACACTGTACAAAGGACTGAACACTGTACAAAGGACTGAACACTGTACAAAGGACTGGACACTGTACTCAGGACCAGACACTGTACTCAGGACTGGACACTGTACAAAGCACTGGACACTGTAATCAGGACAGGACACTGTATTCAGGACTGGACACACACACAGGACTAGACACTGTACTCAGAACTGGACACTGTACTCAGAACTGGACACTGTACTCAGGACTGGACATTGTACTCAGGACTGGACACTGTACAAAGCACTGGACACTGTAATCAGGGCTGGACACTGTACTCAGGACTGGACACTGTACAAAGCACTGGACACTGTAATCAGGGCTGGACACTGTACTCAGAACTGGACACTGTAATCAGGACTGGACATTGTACTCAGGACTGGACACTGTACAAAGCACTGGACACTGTAATCAGGGCTGGACACTGTACTCAGGACTGGACACTGTACAAAGCACTGGACACTGTAATCAGGGCTGGACACTGTACTCAGGACTGGACACTGTAATCAGGACTGGACACTGTACAAAGCACTGGACACTGTAATCAGGGCTGGACACTGTACTCAGGACTGGACACTGTACAAAGCACTGGACACTGTAATCAGGGCTGGACACTGTACTCAGGACTGGACACTGTTCTTAGGATTGGACACTGTACTCAGGACTGGACAATGAAATCAGGGCTGGACACTGTACACAGGGCTGGACACTACACAGGACTAGACATGGTACAAAGGACTGGACACTGTACTCAGGGCTGGACACTGTACTCAGGGCTGGACACTGTACAAAGCACTGGACACTGTAATCAGGGCTGGACACCTTAAATGAGCTGGAGTCCAGAGAAGGTGGTGGTGGTGGTTCTGGATCTGGTTATATCTGGGTTCTTCTCTGCATGGTAAAACTTGTGTGTGGTACAGTGATGAACTGTGTTCACAGAAGATGGTGTTGGGAAGTGTTCCTGATCCCATGCAGTGGTTCCACTACAGAACCGGGTCTGTTTTTAATGCAGGGTCTGAAGATCACCACCATCCAGTACTGGTTCTAGTTCTTGTCCCTTGTGTACAGAGGTTCTCCAATTATCTGGATCTGTTAATGATGGTATGTGTAACAATGCGGTTGAGGCGGGATGCAAGAGCATAGTGGTTGTATTAGTGAGTCCGAGTAACCGGGGTTAAAAAAAAAAAAAAAAGGTGGGTATCGTTGAAGGCATGTCCATAAAATGAAAGCAGAAACAAAACCAGGGTCAAGAACTGAAGACGAAGACAAACACTACCAAACAAACAGAACAAGAACCTAAAGGAAACCCGGCGAGGATTCACAAGGGGACGACAGGCTCAACTAACACAGGGACGACAGGCTCAACTAACACAGGGACGACAGGCTCAGAACTAACACAGGGACGACAGGCTCAGCTAACACAGGGACGACAGGCTCAGAACTAACACAGGGACGACAGGCTCAGCTAACACAGGGACGACAGGCTCAGAACTAACACAGGGACGACAGGCTCAGAACTAACACAGGGACGACAGGCTCAACTAACACAGGGACGACAGGCTCAGAACTAACACAGGGACGACAGGCTCAGAACTAACACAGGGACGACAGGCTCAGCTAACACAGGGACGACAGGCTCAGAACTAACACAGGGACGACAGGCTCAGAACTAACACAGGGACGACAGGCTCAGAACTAACACAGGGACAACAGGCTCAGAACTAACACAGGGACGACAGGCTCAGAACTAACACAGGGACGACAGGCTCAGCTAACACAGGGACGACAGGCTCAGAACTAACACAGGGACGACAGGCTCAACTAACACAGGGACGACAGGCTCAACTAACACAGGGACGACAGGCTCAGAACTAACACAGGGACGACAGGCTCAACTAACACAGGGACGACAGGCTCAGAACTAACACAGGGACGACAGGCTCAACTAACACAGGGACGACAGGCTCAGAACTAACACAGGGACGACAGGCTCAACTAACACAGGGACAACAGGGGACTAACACAGGGACGACAGGCTCAACTAACACAGGGACGACAGGCTCAGAACTAACACAGGGACGACAGGCTCAGAACTAACACAGGGACGACAGGCTCAACTAACACAGGGACGACAGGCTCAGAACTAACACAGGGACGACAGGCTCAGAACTGACACAGGGACAACAGGCTCAACTAACACAGGGACGACAGGCTCAGAACTAACACAGGGACGACAGGCTCAGAACTAACACAGGGACGACAGGCTCAGAACTAACACAGGGACGACAGGCTCAACTAACACAGGGACGACAGGCTCAGAACTAACACAGGGACGACAGGCTCAGAACTAACACAGGGACAACAGGCTCAACTAACACAGGGACGACAGGCTCAACTAACACAGGGACGACAGACTCAGCTAACACAGGGACGACAGGCTCAGAACTAACACAGGGACGACAGGCTCAGCTAACACAGGGATGACAGGCTCAACTAACACAGGGACGACAGACTCAGCTCAGGCTCAGAACTAACACAGGGACGACAGGCTCAGAACTAACACAGGGATGACAGGCTCAGAACTAACACAGGGACGACAGGCTCAGAACTAACACAGGGACGACAGGCTCAGAACTAACACAGGGACGACAGGCTCAGAACTAACACAGGGACGACAGGCTCAGCTAACACAGGGACGACAGGCTCAGAACTAACACAGGGACGACAGGCTCAGAACTAACACAGGGACGACAGGCTCAGAACTAACACAGGGACGACAGGCTGTTCGGACACAGGGACGACAGGCTCAGAACTAACACAGGGACAACAGGCTCAGAACTAACACAGGGACGACAGGCTCAGAACTAACACAGGGACGACAGGCTCAACTAACACAGGGACGACAGGCTCAGAACTAACACAGGGACGACAGGCTCAGAACTAACACAGGGACGACAGGCTCAACTAACACAGGGACGACAGGCTCAGAACTAACACAGGGACGACAGGCTCAACTAACACAACGACAGGGACAGGGACGACAGGCTCAACTAACACAGGGACGACAGGCTCAGAACTAACACAGGGACGACAGGCTCAACTAACACAGGGACGACAGGCTCAGCTAACACAGGGACGACAGGCTCAACTAACACAGGGACGACAGGCTCAGAACTAACACAGGGACGACAGGCTCAGCTAACACAGGGACGACAGGCTCAGAACTAACGACAGGCTCAGAACTAACACAGGGACGACAGGCTCAGAACTAACACAGGGACGACAGGCTCAACTAACACAGGGACGACAGGCTCAGAACTAACACAGGGACGACAGGCTCAGAACTAACACAGGGACGACAGGCTCAACTAACACAGGGACGACAGGCTCAACTAACACAGGGACGACAGGCTCAGAACTAACACAGGGACGACAGGCTCAGAACTAACACAGGGACGACAGGCTCAACTAACACAGGGACGACAGGCTCAACTAACACAGGGACGACAGGCTCAGAACTAACACAGGGACGACAGGCTCAGAACTAACACAGGGACGACAGGCTCAACTAACACAGGGACGACAGGCTCAACTAACACAGGGACGACAGGCTCAACTAACACAGGGACGACAGGCTCAGAACTAACACAGGGACGACAGGCTCAGAACTAACACAGGGATGACAGGCTCAGCTAACACAGGGACGACAGGCTCAGAACTAACGACAGGCTCAGCTAACACAGGGACGACAGGCTCAGCTAACACAGGGACGACAGGCTCAGAACTAACACAGGGACGACAGGCTCAGAACTAACACAGGGACGACAGGCTCAGAACTAACACAGGGACGACAGGCTCAGAACTAACACAAGGGGACAACAGGCTCACTACACAGGGACGACAGCCTCAGAACTAACACAGGGACGACAGACTTCAGCAACACAGGGAGACAGCTCAGCAAACACAGGGACGACTTCACACAACTAACACATGGGACAACAGGCTCAGAACTAACACAGGGACGACAGGCTCAGAACTAACACAGGGGGACAGACTGGGCTGTTTTAGCTCAGCTAACACAGGGACGACAGGCTCAGAACTAACAACAGGACCAGCTAACACAGGGACACAGGCTCAGAGAACTAACGACAGGCTCAGAACTAACACAGGGACGACAGGGCAGGACTAACACAACGACAGGCTCAGAACTAACACAGGGAGATGGCTCAGAACTAACACAGGGACGACAGGCTCAGAACTAACACAGGGACGACAGGCTCAGAACTAACACAGGGACGACAGGCTCAGAACTAACACAGGGAAGACAGGCTCAGAACTAACGACAGGCTCAGAACTAACACAGGGACGACAGGCTCAGAACTAACGACAGGCTCAGAACTAACGACAGGCTCAGAACTAACACAGGGACGACAGGCTCAACTAACACAGGGACGACAGGCTCAGAACTAACACAGGGACGACAGGCTCAACTAACACAGGGACGACAGGCTCAGAACTAACACAGGGACGACAGGCTCAGAACTAACAACAGGCTCAGCTAACACAGGGACGACAGGCTCAGAACTAACAACAGGCTCAGCTAACACAGGGACGACAGGCTCAGAACTAACGCAGGGACGACAGGCTCAGAACTAACACAGGGACGACAGGCTCAGAACTAACACAGGGAAGACAGGCTCAGAACTAACGACAGGCTCAGAACTAACACAGGGACGACAGGCTCAGAACTAACGCAGGGGAACTAAATACACAGGGACGACAGGCTCAACTAACACATTAATACAGGCTCAGAACTTACACTGGGACGACAGGCACAACTAACCCAGGGACGACAGGCTCAGAACTAACACAGGGACGACAGGCTCAACTAACACAGGGACGACAGGCTCAGAACTAACACAGGGACGACAGGCTCAGCTAACACAGGGGCGACAGGCTCAGAACTAACACAGGGACGACAGGCTCAGCTAACACAGGGGCGACAGGCTCAGCTAACACAGGGACGACAGGCTCAGAACTAACACAGGGACGACAGGCTCAGCTAACACAAGGACGACAGGCTCAGCTAACACAGGGACGACAGGCTCAGCTAACACAGGGACTGGCTCAATAATCTGACACAGTGTACAGCAGGGACGAGATTTTAGAACTAATCAGGGACGACAGGCTCAACTAACACAGGGACGACATTCAGAACTAACACAGGGACGACAGGCTCAACTAACACCTGGCGACAGGGCATGGGAACAGGGGGCTAAGGGTTAGGGTTAGGCTTAGCTAACACAGGGACGACAGGCTCAGAACTAAACAGGGCGACAGGCTCAGTAACACTCGACAGGCTCAGGTTACAGTACACAGGCCAGCTCTACAGGGAGACAGGCTTAGACTAACATTACGACATCTAACACACAGGACAGGTTAGAGTCAGCTACTGTCTACAGACAGGTTCAGAACTAACACAGGGACGACAGGCTACACACAGGGTTACGAGGTCAGAACTTACAACAGTCTACAGTAACAGGTTAGTCAAACAGTCAGGGCAAACAAAGGGGTTCTTCACACAATCCTAACCGTCTATATAGACAGGTACAGGTGTGGGACTGGGTGGAGCCTACAGACAGGGAAGAGTCATTACCTGTCTACAACCAGGTTAGAGTCAAGGCACAGGCAGACATATTACAGACAGAGTTGTAGTCATTACCCCCCCGTCTACAGACAGGTTGAGCGCCTAATTACAAGTCTACAGAGACACTGCTCAAAGAGTCAGGCTGGTCTACAGACAGGTAGGGGAGACATTACCAGGGTCTACAGACTAGGGGTTAGAGTCATTACCGTCTACAGACAGGTTACTGGAATCCGTTTATCTATGTTATGATTACTGGAAATGAAGGTGGAGGAAGAGGACAGGTTAGAGTCATTACCTCTACAGACAGGTTAGTCAGGGATAATCTACAGACAGGTTAGAGTCATACCGGTCTGACAGACAGGGGTACTAAATACACAGTCACATATTAAAGATTAATATAGTCATTACCGTTACAGACAGGTTAGACGTCATTACCGTATACAGACAGGTTAGAGTCATTACTCGTACGTCTTACTGGAGGAACAGGTTAGTCATTACCGTCTACAGACAGGTTTCTCTCCTGAATTACCATCTACAGACAGGTTAGAGTCATTACTGTCTACAGACAGGTTAGTCATTACCGTCTACAGACAGGTTAGAGTCATGACCGTCTACAGACAGGTTAGTCATTACCGTCTACAGACAGGTTAGAGTCATTACCGTCTACAGACAGGTTAGTCATTACCGTCTACAGACAGGTTAGTCATTACCGTCTACAGACAGGTTAGAGTCATTACTGTCTACAGACAGGTTAGAGTCATTACTGTCTACAGACAGGTTAGAGTCATTACTGTCTACAGACAGGTTAGAGTCATTACCGTCTACAGACAGGTTAGTCATTACCGTCTACAGACAGGTTAGAGTCATTACCGTCTACAGACAGGTTAGTCATTACCGTCTACAGACAGGTTAGAGTCATTACCGTCTACAGACAGGTTACAGCCGTTACTGTCTACAGACAGGTTAGAGTCATTACTGTCTACAGACAGGTTAGAGTCAATACCATCCACAGACAGGTTGGAGTCATTACCGTCTACAGACAGGTTAGTCATTACCGTCTACAGACAGGTTAGAGTCATTACCGTCTACAGACAGGTTAGTCATTACCGTCTACAGACAGGTTAGAGTCATTACCGTCTACAGACAGGTTAGTCATTACCGTCTACAGACAGGTTAGAGTCATTACCGTCTACAGACAGGTTACAGTCGTTACTGTCTACAGACAGGTTAGAGTCAATACCATCCACAGACAGGTTAGAGTCATTACCGTCTACAGACAGGTTAGTCATTACCGTCTACAGACAGGTTAGAGTCATTACTGTCTACAGACAGGTTACAGTCATTACTGTCTACCGGCAGGTTAGAGTCATTACCGTCTACAGACAGGTTAGAGTCATTAACGTCTACACACAGGTTAGAGTCATTACCGTCTACAGACAGGTTAGTGTAATAACTGTCTACAGACAAGTTAGAGTCAGTACCGTCTACAGACAGGTTAGAGTCATTACCGTCCACAGACAGGTTAGAGTCATTACTGTCTACAGACATCTTAGAGTCATTAGCGTCTACAGACAGGTTAGAGTCATTAATGTCAACAGACAGGTTAGAGTCATTACCTTCTTCAGACAGGTAAGAGTCATTACTGTCTACAGACAGGCTAGAGTCATTACCGTCTACAGACAGATTAGAGTCATTACCGTCTACCAACAGGTTAGAGTCATTACCTTCTACCGACAGGTTAGAGTCATTACAGTCTACAGACATTTTGGAGTCATTACAGTCTACAGACAGGTTGGAGTCTACAGACTGGTTAGAGTCATTACAGTGTACAGACAGGTTAGAGTCATTAGAGTATACAGACAGGTTAGAGTCATTAGAGTCTACAGACAGGTTAGAGTCATTACTGTCTACAGACAGGTTAGAGTCATTACCGTCTACAGACAGGTTAGGGTCATTAGAGTCTACAGACAGGTTAGAGTCATTACTGTCTACAGACAGATTAGAGTCATTACTGTCTACAGACAGGTTAGAGTCAATACCATCCACAGACAGGTTAGAGTCATTACCGCCTACAGACAGGTTAGAGTCATTATTGTTGAGACTGTAATGTCTTACTGTGAGAGTCTTCATACCGACCTGAGCATCCACACTCAGAGGACACAAACTAAGATCATAGCTGGACGTGCCAGGTTAGTAATAACACTACCGCATATTAATAACGTTTATTATTCAGTATTAATAAACCTTTACTGACTCTCGGGAAATGACTCGTATTCCAACAGAGCCTGAACCAGCACTGCCCAATCTCGCCTGCTCCTTTACCGTCAGCACCTGCTGCTAAACGAGTGGGTTTAATGGCTGGCCCGCGTTAGACCAGTCCCTTTATAAACCCGAGAACCAACATCAGGCATGCAGAGGAATCCATCCGCTCAGGAGGTCACGCTAGATCACATATACAAATGCTCACTATTAATAATAATAATAATAATAATAATAACAACAACAATAATAATAATGATAATAACAAGAAGAAGAAGATTACAAAGAACAGTAAGTTGGCTTTTTCAAGCCAATAATAATAATAATAATAATATTAATAATAATAGGATGGTGGAGCTGGTATGATTGTTGCTTCACAGTAGAAAGAAGAAGTGTAATGTTCAGAACCTTCCAGAAGCCAGAACAGGAGCTGCCCTCACACTGAAGGCAGGAGAACACTCTCCAGTGCATAACCGCGTTGTGGAATGCTACAGTGATGGGTATGTTAAAGCTGAACTGTAAGTGTGGCAGATTAGCAGCGCCGGCTGAGCCCACCGGGGTCTTCTTACCTTATTCTAATAACAGCAGGGTCAGTCACACCCAGTCCAGTTCCTCCACCAGACGCTCCTCTAGGACCCTCTGTATGGGAGGGGCCTGTTATTATGACTTGCTGACTTCCTCTAAGGAGGAATTCCACGGATGTCTCACTCTGCTAGAACCCTAGCACCTGCTGGGAGGCGCTCAGACCACTCAGTGCAGGTAAATATGTGGTGGGAGCACCAACAGTGACCTCCTGCTGTGTTAGGCTAGCTCTACCCGGTGACTCGTTCATGCTAATATAACTGATTTAATCCTGAACGAAACTTAAAGCACCATTTAACTCCAGACGGACTCACTGGTCAGTCAGAACGTGGTCATCATGGTTCACCACCATATAAACCAGCAGATCCACTGAGCCTCAGCTGACCACCAGAACGGCCAACCCAATACATCAGAGTCGCTCGATCACAGCTCACTCTCCTCCTTGTACGTCTGGCCCTGAGAGCAGCTCTGAGAGGCTTTCCATCTTTTCCCTCCAAGTGAAGGTCGGCTCACCCTGGTCCTCCTCCCCCTTCACCTCCTCTGTCTTAAATATTCATGGAGAGGCTGCCTCCGTGGCCTAGCTCGGAGACCTGACAGTTTAATAATGGAATCAGGTCTTCAGCCTTTTCCTCCCAGCCGGCTGTCAAACCAACGCGCCCGCTCTGACACTGACCTGTGAAATGGGTTCTCCCACCAGAAACCGCTAGAACCCTCTACCTGTGATGAGCAGCAGGTTATCTGATGGCCTTCGAGGTGAGTGTGGATTATGTGGCAGGAAGTGTTTAATTAATCTCTCGTCACAACCCAAGCTGCTCCGGCACTAACGCAGCCCGGTACTGATATCTACACTGTACAGCTCTTCTCAGAAACCTGCACACACCTGCTCTTAGATCAGAATCACCTGAGATGTTCCTCCAGTAGGCTGCCTGAAGACCAATCTCTGTGTTCAGTCACACTGGAGGTGCGGCGGGTTTCTGCTACTGTAAAGTTACTGGTACTGAGATCTTTGTGTGGGGCTTCAGGTCTGAATGTGTGTCTGCTAACCGGCAGTGTTTATAGATCAGTTTGATCAGAATAATAACAGCAGGGCGGTGATCTGATCTCTCAGCCGTCCGGCTTCAGATAAGCTCAGTAACGTCTCTTATTCCTCTGATCTGATGGAGCGTTTGGGAGCTTCTTCAGTCTGCAAATAAGGAAGTAAGGAACTTACACCATTAACGGGATACATGGTCCAGCCCAGCTCTCCGAGCACTGAGGTCGTATCCAGAAGCACAACTGTGGAGAGAAGAAAGTGAAAGTTCATATCAACCAAAAACACTCGGCAGCTGACGTACAGAGTCAACTGGAACGTCCTTCAGCACAGCAGGTCTATAACAAATCAATAACACTCTAAACAGAGACACTTCCCAGACAGCCACGCAGAGGAGCCATCTACACAGGACCATATCCACACCAGTGTGATCCGCACGAGGGGGATTTCCGCTTCTGTGTCGAGTCAGTGCAGTCTGCGCGCTAACCTGCGCGGGTGTCTTACGCCTTTGTGATCTCGGTAACACTGACCCGTGTTGACCTTCCCTCTGCTTTGTGAGAACGTATAAACTGTGACTTGACTTGATGATAACGCTTTCCCCACGATGTCTGCTTTCTGGAGAGCGAACTGAGCTGTGCGGAGAAGTGTTTGTTGGCTGCTGTGAAGAGCCTGCTAAGCTCTCGATCGTGGTAGGTGAGGAAGGCTGCTGCAGAGCTTCATCAGGTCAACAAGAACAAACACGGGTTAGAACTGTCCAGCTCACATCGCTAAAGAACGTTCCGTATCAGAGCTGATTCAGGAGAAGGTGACCTGCTGTGTCTCATCCACTCACACCAGCACATCACGCTAACACACCACCTCCACGTCAGTGTCACTGAAATCCAGTAGTGGTGTGTTAGTGTGTGTCCACTATGTTTGCCTATACTGGAAACTCGAAAGGGTGTGTCTGTGGAGCATGACTGGCGAACACACCCGGAGCATGGACAGTGGAACTCCGGATTGGGACTAAACAGCTGTGCTCCTTTTTATATTCATTGACCTTGTGTTGGGAAAGAGTGGTTCAGGAATCATGAGGAATCACATAACCTGGCCACCACAGAGTCCTGACCTCAACCCTTAGGAAGTCTTTGGGATGGGCTGGACGGTAATAAGTTCCATGATGCTGCATTAGGTTGTTGATGTACTGGAGACCATTTATTGGGCAGGGGTGCACCCACACCTCGTTCATCACAATCCCGGATAACAGCAGCGCAGTAGAACATACAGGCTACAACCTGGAGCAACCATCCCGCGCACGTTACTGTTAAACCGTTAACGTTCATCTCTCTCTCTCTCGCTCACCACATTCAGCACGCATGCGCTCAATACAGGCACTTACATAAAGACTCAGACGTCAGTCAGTTTTGATATATGACATTAGATGTGTAACACTCTGTGATACGAATCTACGACACACAGCTGCAGGAGAACGCCTCTTTCAGGTTATCACCACTCACGGTTCCCGTAACCCTCATGCAGTGACGGCTCAACAGCAGCAATGAACATGTGAAAGCATGATCCTCCTCCGAGCAGGCTTTCTCCCGTGCACCTGGTCCCGAGATAAGCCTGCGAGGCCGTTTGGTGGCACATCCCTGCAGGAGTAAGTGGCCTTGTCAGTTTTATTAAACTGAACAACAAAATAAAGGCCCCCCTCCAGACCCCCGTCTGCAGCAGCGGAATCAATAAGACCATTTTAACCCAGACCAGACGCCGACACGCATCTGTGTTCCTACAAAGTCCAGAAGAACTTAGGGTCAAAGGTCACCTCTATACAAGATGTAGTACATAACAAAAACAATCCTAGATTTGGTTTAGCACTATTTCTAAACTTAGTAAACATCAGGCAGGTGCTGCACCTCAGATTCCAGCTAACCTCACGATGTCTGTATGGATTTCTTTAATAATAAAATGATGAATATTAGACTAAACCTCCAACCGCTAACATTAGATCAAACTGTACCGCTCCTTCCTCCCAGGGTTTCTCCCACCGTCGCCTTCTGCTTGCTCACCGGGGGCTTCTTTCTTTTCTCTCCTTAATGTATCAGTATTACTGAATTTCTATACAGCTGCTTCGAGACATCAGTTATAAACACTTTATAATAAACCCCTTTTGATTTGATTTGTTTCATGTAAGCAGTGGCTGCACAGACGGAGCTGAGACTCAGGATCCAATCCCATTACAGTCAGCATGAGGGACCATGGGAGAACACAGCTTACACACTGGACTAGTCTAAAGCCCTGTCCGTGGTCCTGAAGATCAGTTCACTCACATTCACTCTGAAGGGCCTGACAGGGCACACCTGTCCCTCCCCTTCATCTCAAAGTAAGGTCTGTAACCCAGCACTTCCTCCTACAGACAACCACTCAGCTCCGCCTATGCTCCATCCATCAGTCCCTCCAGCAAAACATGTGACCTGCTGTCAGCTATCTTCTAACTGCTACAGTCAAGGAACAGAACTGTCCAGTGACCTGTATTTCAGAGCTGCGCTGCGTACTTAACACCGTCACTAAATGACTTCTATACTACTAACATCAATCTGACCATCAGACGCTGAATCAGACGCCATTAAGCCACTAATTAATCAGTTGTTCTGTTAAACATGTTGCGACATTTGATCTCCACATTCTGGTGGTTCTACAGCTCTGTTCATCACTCTGGACACATTCTGAAACAATCTGAAATCACTGTACATCTTTATCTGCTTCTGAGCTGGACACCGCCAGACACATAAAGGGGAACTCCACAGATTTACATTCCTCCATAGTTCAGAGTGTGCGGGGTGACAGAGTGAGGGAGAGGGTTTGGTGTGAGGTGTGTACAGAGTGAGGGAGAGAGGGTATGGTGTGAGGTGTGTACAGAGTGAGGGAGAGAGGGTTTGGTGTGAGGTGTGTACAGAGTGAGGGAGAGAGGGTGTAGGTGTGTAGAGGGAGAGAGGGTTGGTGTGAGGTGTGTACAGAGTGAGGGAGGAGGGGTGTGGTGTGAGGTGTGTACAGAGTGAGTGAGGAGCGGGTTTGGTGAGAGGTGGGTCCAGAGTGAGGGAGAGAGGGATTGGTGTGAGGTGTGTAATGTGTGTTTTAGTGAGTGATTTGTGTGTGTTTTGGTGTGAGGGAGAGAGGGTTTGGTGTGAGGTGTGTACAGAGTGAGGGAGAGGGTTTGGTGTGAGGTGTGTACAGAGTGAGGGAGAGAGGGTTTGGTGTGAGGTGTGTACAGAGTGAGGGAGAGAGGGTTTGGTGTGAGGTGTGTACAGAGTGAGGGAGAGAGGGTTTGGTGTGAGGTGTGTACAGAGTGAGGGATAGAGGGTTTTGTGTGAGGTGTGTACAGAGTGAGGGAGAGAGGGTTTGGTGTGAGGTGTGTACAGAGTGAGGGAGAGAGGGTTTGGTGTGAGGTGTGTACAGAGTGAGGGAGAGAGGGTTTGGTGTGAGGTGTGTACAGAGTGAGGGAGAGAGGGTTTGGTGTGAGGTGTGTACAGAGTGAGGGAGAGAGGGTTTGGTGTGAGGTGTGTACAGAGTGAGGGAGAGAGGGTTTGGTGTGAGGTGTGTACAGAGTGAGGGAGAGAGGGTTTGGTGTGAGGTGTGTACAGAGTGAGGGAGAGAGGGTTTGGTGTGAGGTGTGTACAGAGTGAGTGAGAGGGTTTGGTGTGAGGTGTGTACAGAGTGAGTGAGAGGGTTTGGTGTGAGGTGTGTACAGAGTGAGGGAGAGGGTTTGGTGTGAGGTGTGTACAGAGTGAGGGAGAGGGTTTGGTGTGAGGTGTGTACAGAGTGAGGGAGAGGGTTTGGTGTGAGGTGTGTACAGAGTGAGGGAGAGGGTTTGGTGTGAGGTGTTGGGTGTGAGCATCTCAGACATCAGGCAGCGTATTCAGAACCACCTCCTGTAGGAACTTCCTGTGAGGGAGCTTTTAGAGGGGACGTCTGGTTACCTTCACCACCACTGGGAACAGTTCTGACTTTATCTAGAACCTAGAATTGAACCCACTCTAAATGACCTTTTTCCATTTTACCAAATTTTGGAAATTTGGTGGAGTTGCCCTTTAGAATAAAGGTGACTCGGCTAAAGCTCAGATGGTCGGATGTTAATCAGACTGTGGAGATGTGGACACTAACTGCAGAACGAAGCGCTACTCCTAAAATCTTACACCTGCGCGTGTCTCCGCGTGACACAGACAGGTATGCTCGATGGGGATCAGTGGATCCGCTTCGCGCTCACCTTGGTTTGTGTGGCTGGAAGCGGAGAAGACGGAGAACAGTCGGAGGAGGAGGAACAGGATGACGCTCGAAACTCGGAGCTCCACGATTAGCACGTCCCGAGAACCCATCGTCTCCAGAGCTTACATCCACTCGGACTCGCTGGGAGACACAAAGCGCTCCACAGCCCTCTTCACCATCTTACACACCGCTTATCTCCAAACCCGGAAAGCTGGGGGGGAGGAGGAGGAGGAGGGGGAGGAGGAGGTCCACTAAGTTCTTCAGCTGGTAGGAGCTCACCAAAAGGAACCGTTCACAGCACAACGGTGAGAGAGAGAGAGAGAGAGAGAGAGAGAGAGAGAGAGAGAGAGAGAGAGAGAGAGAGAAAGGGGGGGGGGGTGTGGGGGAAGAGGCGCACCTGTCCAATCGCGACCATAACGCGACCATAAGCTCCGCCCCCACCGCCAAAATCCAACTGCACGTACACAGAACACAAAACACAGCGGAAGTTCAAAGCTACGGAGGCTTTACTAGGACCAAAACTAAGTGCAGGTCTAATTACCTACCTAACCAACCTAACCTAACCCTAACCTAACCTAACCCTAACCTAACCTAACCCTAACCCTAACCTAACTTAACCTAACCTAACCTAACCCTAACCTAACCTAACCTAACCCTAACCTAACCTAACCTAACCTAACCCTAACCCTAACCTAACCTAACCTAACCTAACCTAACCTAACCTAACCCTAACCTAACCTAACCTAACCCTAACCCTAACCCTAACCTAACCTAACCTAACCTAACCTAACCTAACCCTAACCTAACCTAACCTAACCCTAACCTAACCTAACCTAACCCTAACCCTAACCTAACCTAACCTAACCTAACCTAACCCTAACCCTAACCTAACCCTAACCTAACCTAACCCTAACCCTAACCTAACCTAACCTAACCCTAACCCTAAATAAATAAACAGCACGACGGATCTCCAGTAAAAGCATACTCCCCCAGTTACATTAGTACATTATTAGAAATGGTCGTTCTGTAGCAGCGCTGCCAGTAGAGAGAGTTTAATCGTGCATACAGACACACGTGAGGAGGAGACATTCTGGAAGTGAGGGACGACCAGGTGAGAGTCCTCAGACGGAAGGGGGCAGATGGCCGGTCAGTCTCTGGAGGCCGGCCTGGACTTTACTGTGTTAATAAGAAAGCAGATGAGGGCAGTCCAGGACTGAGTGTGTGTGTAGCTGTCTAACATTCAGCACTACACTGGTGTCAGTTACACCTAAACCCCAACAGAGAGCTCCACCCTTCCGGAATAGCAGGAGATCTGGGGTAGTTAGGTAGAGGTAGAGGAGAAGCTTTCCTCTGTGTGCTCTGAGGCTTTTGTGACGATCTCAGGGAACCTGGTGCTGACTCTAATTCGAGCCGACTGCCTGAAAAAAAATCATTCCTGACCATCAAATGGCAGTAAAGTCCCCTTCCTGCTCTCCGGGGAGTCCCCCTGTGCCCTGCATATTTTATGGAGGAAGCACTCTAAACCCGGCTCTGCACGGTTCACGATCGCGTGCAAATATTTACCCGTGCGTCCAGGCCGAGCATGGCCGGACAGGCCGGTCTAGCGTGCACACAGTGAGTTTAGAAATAACGGTGATTGCATGTGACGTGGCGCTCTGCGGGCGGTCGCCATCCACCCCTAACCTCGCCGTGTATCCCTGCTACAGCCGAGTGCTCCAGTTACAGTGATGGGCTCTGCGCGTGAATAACTAATCTGTGTTTTGGTTGCACTGAAGTGCTGGAGTGTGGAACAACACGATCGAGGGCCGACACGAAGCCAGAGGCAGGACCTGCAGGGGGAGGGGAGGGTGATAAAGTCCTCTCAAGTCCTCTCTTCTGGCAGACTGAGGCATGGAGGTGGGATTGTTCAGCAGAACGTTCTTACTAACCTGAACCTCTTTAGAACCGCTTCAGTTTGATCAACACAAAAACACAAACAATAAAACAGAATATGGAATATCCCAAACACACAGTCTCAGACCCTCATTCTTTCATCAGCCCTCTACTGATTCGTTAGAACCTGTTAGGCAGATCGAGAACTGGCATTAGGAATTTCTAGCCGATGAGAATTCCAAAGGGTAATAAATTCTTGGACTCGTCAAAGCTTGTCCTGCCACTCAGCAACCTCTAAGCTTCTCAAAGCAGCTCTCTGAGGGACCGACCAGCAGCCTGTTCACAAACGGTAATGCCTAAAGAATGCCAAGCCACATCTGGATAAGCAGCTGGAGCCAATTTGGAAAGAAGCCCTGTAAACAGAGGAGGGGAAAAGGAACTCTTCAGCCTCAATCGCGACATGACCACCTATGTTCAGAGCAGAACACCACGCAGACTGTTCATGGACAATGGAAGTGGACTTGGGATCATGTGACAGCCAGTAGTCAGAAAAACTCCATGTGTAGATGAAGGAACAGATTCCAGATAGACATCCGAGAATTCTGGGAGACAGTCGAGTCTTTGTGTAGTTAATATGCTGATATGAATATGAGTTAATATGAGTTAGTATGAGTTAATATGAGTTAAATGAGTTAATATGAGTTAGTATGAGTTATTATGAGTTAATATGAGTTAATATGAGTTAAATGAGTTAATATGAGTTAGTATGAGTTAATATGAGTTAATATGAGTTAATATGAGTTAGTATGAGTTAAATGAGTTAATATGAGTTAAATGAGTTAATATGAGTTAGTATGAGTTAATATGAGTTAGTATGAGTTAAATGAGTTAATATGAGTTAAATGAGTTAATATGAGTTAGTATGAGTTAGTATGAGTTAAATGAGTTAATATGAGTTAAATGAGTTAATATGAGTTAGTATGAGTTAATATGAGTTAATATGAGTTAAATGAGTTAATATGAGTTAGTATGAGTTAATATGAGTTAATATGAGTTAGTATGAGTTAGTATGAGTTAGTATGAGTTAATATGAGTTAAATGAGTTAATATGAGTTAGTATGAGTTAAATGAGTTAATATGAGTTAGTATGAGTTAATATAATTAATATGAGTTAGTATGAGTTAAGATAAGTTAGTATGAGTTAATGAGTTAATATGAGTTATTATGAGTTAATATGAGTTAATATGAGTTAAATGAGTTAATATGAGTTAGTATGAGTTAAATGAGTTAATATGAGTTAGTATGAGTTAAATGAGTTAATATGAGTTAGTATGAGTTAATATGAGTTAATATGAGTTAGTATGAGTTAATATGAGTTAGTATGAGTTAAGATAAGTTAGTATGAGTTGATGAGTTAATATGAGTTAGTATGAGTTAGTATGAGTTAATATGAGTTAAATGAGTTAATATGAGTTAGTATGAGTTCATATGAGTTAGTATGAGTTAATATGAGTTAATATGAGTAATAAGTTGAGTTATGAGTAGTTGAGTTAGTATGAGTTAGTATGAGTTAATATGAGTTAATATGAGTTAGTATGAGTTAGTATGAGTTAATATGAGTTAGTATGAGTTAATATGAGTTAGTATGAGTTAGTATGAGTTAATATGAGTTAATATGAGTTAATATGAGTTAGTATGAGTTAATATGAGTTAATATGAGTTAGTATGAGTTAATATGAGTTAATATGAGTTAATATGAGTTATAATGAGTTAATATAAGTTAGTATGAGTTAATATGAGTTAATATGAGTTAATTACTGATATTAATGAGTTTATATAAGTTTATATGAGTTAATATGAGTTAGCATGAGTTACTATGAGTTAATATGAGTTAATATGAGTTAGCATGAGTTAATATGAGTTAGTAGGAGTAAATATGAGTTAATATGAGTTAATATGCTGATATTAATGAGTTATTATGAGTTAATATGAGCTAGTATGAGTTAATATGCTGATATTAATGAGTTTATATGAGTTATTATGAGCTAGCATGAGTTAATATGAGTTAAAATGAGTTAATATGAGTTAATATGAGTTCATATGAGCTAGCATGATTTAATATGAGTTAAAATGAGTTAGTATGAGTTAATATGAGTTAGTATGAGTTAATATGAGTTAATATGCTGATATTAATGAGTTAATATGAGTTTATATGAGTAAGTATGAGTTAATATGAGTTAATATGAGTTAGTATGAGTTAGTGTGAGTTAATATGAGTTAATATGAGTTAGTATGAGTTAATATGAGTTAATATGCTGATATTAATGAGTTAATATGAGTTAGAATGAGTTAATATGAGTTAATATGAGTTAATATGCTGATTTTAATGAGTTAATATGAGTTAATATGAGTTAGTATGAGTTAGTATGAGTTAGTATTAGTTAATATGAGTTAATATGAGTTAATATGCTGATATTAATAAGTTAATATGAGTTAATATAAGTTCATTTGAGTTAATATGAGTTAATATGAGTTAGTATGAGTTAATATGAGTTAATATGAGTTAATATGCTGATATTAATAAGTTAATGAGTTAATATGAGTTCATATGAGTTAATATGAGTTCAAATGAGTTCATATGAGTAAGCATGAGTTAATATGAGTTGATATGAGTTAATATGAGTTAATATGAGTTAGTATGAGTTAATATGTGTTAATATGAGTTAATATGTGTTAGTATGCTGATATTAATGAGTTAATATGAGTTAATATGAGTTCATATGAGTTAGTATGAGTTAATATGAGTTAATATGAGTTAGTATGAGTTAATATGAGTTAATATGAGTTAGTATGAGTTAATATGAGTTAGTATGAGTTAATATGAGTTAATATGAGTTAGTATGAGTTAATATGAGTTAATATGCTGATATGAATGAGTTAATATGAGTTAATATGAGTTAATATGAGTTAATATGCTGATATGAATGAGTTAATATGAGTTACAATTAGTTAATATGCTGATATTAATGAGTTAATATGAGTTCATATGAGTTAGTATGAGTTAAATGAGTTAATATGAGTTAGTACGAGTTAATATGAGTTAGTATGAGTTAATATGAGTTAATATGAATTAGTATGAGTTAATATGAGTTAATATGAGGTAATATGAGTTAGTATGAGTTAATATGAGTTAGTATGAGTTAGTATGAGGTAATATGAGTTAGTATGAGTTAGTATGAGTTAGTATGAGTTAGTATGAGGTAATATGAGTTAGTATGAGTTAATATGAGTTAGTATGAGGTAATATGAGTTAGTATGAGTTAATATGAGGTAATATGAGGTAATATGAGTTAGTATGAGTTAATATGAGTTAATATGAGGTAATATGAGTTAGTATGAGTTTTTTTTTTAAAGAAAAAAGAAAAACAAGTTCTTCTACGGTCACCACCAAAACACAGAGAGCTGTATTTTAGCCACGCCCCCGCATTGGGCTAAAATATATAAAGAATTTAATTAAGAAAGAAAAAAGTAGTAAAATATTAATATACATATGTACACTAAAAATCTTTTATATACTCGTTTGAAGTAAATGTGTCCTGAAGGTCCTGAGAACGCGTTTAGAACCTCACCCAGAGTCCCAAATGCCTTTCAGTTTTAGTAAAATCATGCACACATGTTTAGCATGGCTCAACAGAGATTTACTGTGTGCAGTTCTGATCATTACAATTACTCAAAGAACAGAAATCTATCAAACTAAGATGATCAGATCTGATGGTCTTAGTGTTCTGTAAGCAGATTGATACAGTGTGCGTGTAGCAGACTCGTACTGCAGGATCCTGCTGGGCCTGTGGCTGCAGCTAATCTGCCAACACCTGGAAAGATTAGCAGAGCTGTGACACCTACAACTGGCAGATTATCACGATTCAGGGCCAGAAGCTGGAAACAGGTCTGAACCCTGCTCACAGCAGGTCATATCAGCTGTTAGTTTCATTTGCAGTCGGGGGAAGAAAGGAGATGAATTAAACAGCCTACACTACCACCGACTGTAACCATGACACACCAGTTGACGTTCCATAGGGCGAGAACAATTCAGTGAGCTTTCCTCTCCCCTGTGAAGGACAGCAGGCAACAGGAAGGGGCTGTCAGATTTTTGGAGGTGCTGAACGTGGATCATGTTTGAAATCTTTTCATTGTGACAGTTTGTGTCAACAGCCCCAAACCAGAGAGTGCAGCTCATAAGCCCATGCAGAAACAGTCCAGCAGCTTCAGGTGATGTTTATATCTCCTGGGATCTTCACACACCTCATCTGTAGAGTGGAGCAGTAACAGCATCCAGTGAGCAGCAGTTCTGGGGAACATGCTGATGAGCGAGGTCAGTGGGGAATGGCCAGACTGGTTCCAGCTAATTGAAAGACTATGCTGACTCAGACAATCACTCTGTTCATCTCAGGCTGGTTTCATAAATATGATGAGTCTGTGTTCCTCAGAGTAACCTGATGTGATTCCAGGAGAACACCTTTGGTATGTGGTAGATTGAAAGATTCATCTGACAATCTGCAGGAACTGCAGGATGCAATTCTGTCAACATGGACCCGAAGCTTAAAGGAATGTTTCCAGCATAATCCAGACATCCCAGGTAACAGCTGAGGTGAGCTCTGTTCACTCACTAATCATGATCAGCCCACTACTCTCAGACGAGAGCAAGGTTAGTGTGAATTTGAGAGCTACTGATCTACACTCTTATTTATCTAACCCAGTGGCACTTTGGGCGTTCAGGGCTGGTTTCAGGAAACCCACAAACTGCGGTTTCATTGTTGCTGGCTGTCCCTCAATTCATTTCATCACACCACGCCACACCACATCACACCACATCACACCACATCACATCACAACATACCACACCACACCACATCACAACATACCATACCACACCACATCACATCACATCACACCACACCACACCACACCACACCACATCACACCACACCACACCACATCACAACATACCATACCACATCACACCACACCACACCACACCACACCACACCACATCACATCACACCACATCACAACATACCACACCACACCACATCACAACATACCACACCACATCACACCACACCACACCACACCACACCACATCACACATTACACCACACCACACCACACCACACCACATCACACCACATCACAACATACCACACCACACCACATCACACCATATCACACCACACCACACCACATCACACATTACACCACACCACATCACACATTACACCACACCACACCACATCACACCACACCACGCCACACCACACCACATCACACCACACCACATCACAACATACCACACCACACCACATCACAACATACCACACCACACCACATCACATCACACCACACCACACCACACCACACCACACCACACCACACCACATCACACATTACACCACACCATATCACACCACACCACACCACACCACACCACACCACACCACACCACACCACATCACACCACACCACACACCACACCACACACCACACCACACACACCACACCACATCACACCACATCACACCACACCACACACCACACACCACACCACACACACCACACACCACACCACACCACACCACACCACACCACATCACAACACACCACACCACACCACATCACAACATACCACACCACACCACATCACACCACACCACACCACATCACACCACATCACAACATACCACACCACACCACATCACAACATACCACACCACACCACACCACACCACACCACATCACACATTACACCACACCATATCACACCACACCACACCACACCACACCACATCACACCACATCACACCACACCACACCACACCACACCACATCACATCACACCACACCACACCACACCACACCACACCACATCACACCACACCATATCACACCACATTACACCACACCACATCACAACATACCACACCACACCACAACACACCACACCACACCACACCACACCACACCACAACACACCACACCCTCACACACCACACCACACCACACCACATCACCACCACACATTACCACACACACATCACAACATACCACCACACATCACACCACATCACACCACACCATATCACACCACATTACACCACACCACATCACAACATACCACACCACACCACATCACACCACACCACACCACATCACACCACATCACAACATACCACACCACACCACACCACACCACACCACACCACACCACACCACATCACACCACATCACACCACACCACATCACAACATACCACACCACACCACACCACACCACACCACACCACACCACACCACACCACACCACATCACACATTACACCACACCATATCACACCACACCACAACACATCACACATTACACCACACCACATCACACCACACCACACCACACCACACCACACCACACCACACCACACCACACCACACCACACCACATCACACCACATCACACCACATCACACCACACCATATCACACCACATTACACCACACCACATCACAACATACCACACCACACCACACCACACCACACCACACCACATCACACCACACCACACCACACCACATCACACCACACCACACCACACCACAACACACCACACCACACCACACCACACCACACCACACCACACCACATCACACCACACCACACCACACCACACCACATCACACCACATCACACCACACCACACCACACCACACCACATCACATCACATCACATCACAACACATCACACCACACCACATCACATCACACCACACCACACCACACCACACCACATCACACCACATCACACCACACCACACCACATCACATCACATCACATCACATCACACCACATCACAACACATCACAACACAGCACAGCACAGCACACCACACCACACCACATTACACCACACCATATCACATGACACCACACCACACCACGCCACGCCACGCCACATCACATCACATCACACCACAACACATAACATTACACCACACCACACCACCCTACACCACATCACGTCTCATCACACCACACCACATTACACTATACCACCATATCTTCTCATTACATCACATTATATTATATTATATTATATTATATTATATTATATTATATTATATTATATTATATTATATTATATTATATTATATTATATTTTTGTAGGATTGGCTATTTGCCAGGTGTGAATGCAGGTATGGTGAAGTATGAGCTGTGTGTAGAAGTTGCTGCAGGTGGGTGGAGAATGCAGCCACTGCGTGGGATGGACAGCTGCCAGGCCTGAGGCGGGTTTCTATAAACAGCTCAGTAACAGTAGCACCGAGTTGTGGCTATTTCAGCAAGGTCTTATGGGACGCATGTGCACACCTTGCGGACTGATTGGGATATCCGCTGGAGAGCAGCCACCTGCCTCTGCTGTGCTGGCGAGAACTTCCACAGCAGGAGGACATGGAGTGAAATGAGGTGAAACACTTCACCAATCCTCTCCTCCTCCTGATGATGGATAAGAACAGAAAGTTATGGAACCAGCTTCTCACTGAGCCTATCCCTAACCCTAACCCTGATGGAGGAACCTGGTTGTGTTTCTCACAGACTCATGTAGCTAACAGGTAACTGAAACGTAAACACTATAATTAGCATTGTGCAACTTCACATCTGAATCAGCTTCCAGAGTGCTGAGCTGCTCACTCAACTGCTAGAGTAGCAATCAGTTTAAACAAACTCTCAGATTACACAGATTAGAACAGACTGAACGATCACCTGACCAGATCCAGCTCCATCCATTACCAGCCCAGCTTTACAGAAAATCCAGGTCCAAGATGTTAATAAACCAACCAAAGAGAGCCTCCCCTAGAGCTGGAGGAAAATCCCTGAGAGGAACCAAGACTTAAAAGAGGAACCCATCCATTTCTGGTCCACACCGGATAGCTCAATCACAGAAAGGATCAGATATACAGCTCTGTACAATCCTGAGTATAGAATAACCCAGAACTGAGAGTGGCAGAGAATCAGACCTGAGGGTCTTAATGAAGCTCTGTAAAGGTTCCAGCAGTGCCTCCCCAAGCCAGCTACAGCCTGGAACTTTGTGAGGCAGAGGAAGAAATGTCTGATTAGCCTCTGATTAAATAGCAGGATCGTCAGACAGGCACATGGAATACAGGTGAAGCCCCTCACAGCAGAGGACATGAAGTTGTAGGCAGGATGGGCTGTAGCTCCGCATTAGACCACACGGGATGGTCAGTAGATCCACATTAGACCACACGGGATGGTCAGTAGATCCACATTAGAGCACACGGGATGGTCAGTAGATCCACATTAGAGCACACGGGATGGTCAGTAGATCCACATTAGAGCACACGGGATGGTCAGTAGATCCACATTAGAGCACATGGGATGGTCAGTAACCTTGTGCTTTTTCTAACTGGCCACTTTATTAGCACACCCACCGTGTGCTTCCTCTCCTTGGCCACTTTATTAGAAACACCTGTGTAGGCCTACACTCAGTGCCTCTTGGTGTGCAGTTATACGTGAAGGCAGAGAGTGAGCGAGTCAGAGAGAGTTTGTGGTGAGTGAAAGCCCTGTGGTGTCTGGTTTTTGGGGGGGCGGGTGTTTTTGGTCACGGGGCTGAGACCCTGCAGGCCTACAAAGGAGAATTAAACTCATCCGTTTACATGTATATACCATTCTGTCAATCACCAGACGATACGTCTGTGTCTCCATGACAACGCCCATTACCTGAGCCCTCTGGGGCGGGTGTGAAGCTGTGATCTCATGCCGCCCGCTGAGTTGGCATCTGTCTGCGTAGCTGCTGCATAATAACAGGTAAGAGCCCCCCGCCGTGTGCTGTTAAATCCTGCTCACGCTGACCCCCGGACCCCCAAACACAGCCTGTTCCTGTGTCAAGGTGGAGAGAAGATGAAACTTTAGGTTCCTGTGAGCTGCCTGTCAGCAGCAGATCCCTCACCACCATGCTAAATGTGCTGAGCATACTCAGGAGTAACGAGGTCCAGCTTTTCACGCTCCGATCAGGATTCCTCGTTCCAGTCCAGATTCATAGAGGTGCTACAGTGCAGGGAATGTTTCGTTCCATGTGTGGAAAATGGCTCCAGAGCAGATGTTAATGATTGGCTAAAAGGAGGGACTGCATGTGGGCGTGGCCAAAGACCATAGTGTGAGGAAGTAGCTGAATCTGCAGGTGTGTGGAAGCGTACGGTCATACGGGTCTACCAGCAGTGGATACAATCCCAGTCTACAGGGAATTCTCCTCGGAACTGTGCCAGGGAAGACCACCACATCTGGACAATGTCTACCATGACCTGGAATTATATCAGCTCACTTACGGAGTTTCATCTCTGAACCTCTGACGCTCGGGTCAGCACCGCACTGGATGTAGATGGTAGAGCTGCAGCTGAGGACCACTGGGGACAGAGAAGGAACTCTTTAGCGATGAAAGCAGTGGTAAACCACAATGGCTGAAGTTCTTGGTGAGGAACTACCGTCACCACTGCCTGTTCTTGGCAAGAAACTACATTCAGCATCCAAGTTAACCAGCACTTCATAGAGGTGGTCTAACCCGAGGTACACAGGCTTTACCATGGCCCTCGGGGTAAGGGTCAGTATGGGGCACTCTGGAATACCCACTGTCAAAGTAGTACAGTCCAGTAGTGTTCAGCTTTAATGGGGTCCAGCGCTAACGCTAACACAGAGGGACTGTGTGTTTCTAATGATCGGGGTGGACACCACTTTTGGTGATATGCTGCCCCCTGGTGTCTGGAGAATGGCAAGCTTCATCTCACACATGGCTTCTTACATCTGCATATTAGCCACCACTGCTCCGATAATGAGCCCAGATGTCCAACCTCAGATCCGCAGCTACAACAGAGCATCTGTGGGTGGAGCCTGGATCACCCGGACATGGTTGTAAACCAGTAAAGGTTATAGGCTCAGCAGAATTTCTGATTGACTCAGATATCATATTATATGAGAGTAAATCCTGCTGGTTAAAAACTTCATCAGCTTAAATCTGAAAACCTCTTCTCTAGATCCTCCAGCTGAGCAGCAGCAGCGTTAGTCGCCAGGTCACCGAGAGGACGCTTGGGTTATGATGGAAGACGTGTCTCTATTTTCCATGGCCAGTCATGCTCTAGCGCACCATTACACTGCATGAGTTAATGTCGTAGCCTCGGCTTTGTGCTCAGAGTCATCGTCTGTGCTCCTGGAAGAGGCCATAAGGCGTTTATGTTCCCTGCTTCATCAGGGACTGACTAACGGCCACATCTAAAGACCATATCTGCGTCTCTTCTCTAATCATAAAGCTCAATTACAGCAGCACTTTTATGGAGCTCTGAGCTTTTAATAGAAAGCCCTCAGTGAGTTCGAGGAGCTGAACGGACGTTCAGTCGTCCACTGAAGTGTGGTCGCTCTGTGGTCAGCACCTGTATACGGACCCTAAGAGGAAGAGTGAGTGGAGTTATTTGTATCCTGTGATGATCAAAGCGGATACATGTTGTCCTCTGAACATTGTTCTCTGCAGTCCTCTAAATTCCGAGCTCATAGTCAAGCTATGACCCTCCGACCGGTTCTACCTAGCGTTCAGTCATTTATAGTGTGTTTAATGTTGATCCAGTTCAGACTCAGATTTAATAATCCCTACTGTAGCCCTGATCATCTGGGTTAGGGAATTATATACAGAACAATCCCATCAAGTTCTGAATATGTTTACTCACCACAGGGGGCGCTAGAGGCAGTTTACTGAAACCCCCCACTCACTGTGTACATAGAGAGGTCGAGCTCAGGCCTGGATACGGCTAAAAGGTAAACTACAGGATGCAGTGGAATACCGTGGGATGATGACCGGAGTCCTCTTCTTTTACAATTCCATAGATTTTCCAACATTCACACATATTTAATGTATATGTATGTGTGTGTGTGTGTGTGTGTGTGTGTGTGTGTGTGTGTATGTGTGTGTATATGTGTATGTGTGTGTGTGTGTGTGTGTGTGTGTGTGTATATATATGTGTGTGTGTATGTGAGTGTGTGTGTGTGAGTGTGTGTGTGTGTGTGTGTGTGTGTGTGTGTGTGTGTGTGTGTATGTGTGTGTGTGAGTGTGTGTGTGTGTGTGTGTGTGTGTGTGTATGTGTGTGTGTGTGTGTGTATATGTGTGTGTGTATGTGAGTGTGTGTGTGTGT
The DNA here is from genome assembly GCA_024036415.1 of Prochilodus magdalenae. Taxonomy (NCBI): domain Eukaryota; kingdom Metazoa; phylum Chordata; class Actinopteri; order Characiformes; family Prochilodontidae; genus Prochilodus; species Prochilodus magdalenae. The sequence continues at coordinate 75,287 of JAMWET010002547.1, forward strand.
GTGAGTGTGTGTATGTGAGTGTGTGTGTGAGTGTGTGTGTGTGTGTGTGTGTGTGTGTGAATGTCTATACGTGTGTGTATGTATATACTTGACGTATGCAGAGTCACTCAGAGTGGGTTCAGTGTGAAACGCTCTGTTCTAGATAAAGGCAGAACTGTTCACTGCGCTGGTAAAAGGAACCAGAGGTCCACCTCCAAAGGCTCCCTCTGATCCCTCCCTCTGTTTATTATTCCGGGAACGTTCCTGAGACGCTGCGTTAAAATGAAGCTCTAATACGAGCATTTATCACTAAACAATATCCGGCGCTCTGCTGGCTTTAACCGCAGGCCCTCCTGCACGCTGCCTGTTAACTGTGCTGCTGTTCTGTGATTACGGATGAAGCGTCAGAGCAGAGACTCCTTCACCATAACCTTCCGGATCAGGAGAGATGATGAAGTCTGGGAGAGGGTGAACTATTGGCGGAGCGTATCAATGCTGAGCAGAACAGGTTAGAATGAGATTTAAGCTCATGTGAGTGTAACTGTGGAGATTATTTCAGCCTCAGTGTTACGCTGTGATATCCTGTTAGCTGGAAGGCAGAACCTTGGTTCTCACTCTGAAGAGAACATACTGAAGCTTTGCCACCAAATACCAATACCATCTCCATCCCTCTAATAACCAAGACAAGCTGACCAGCCATGTGTCATTCCTCACAAAACCTCCTGCAAGAAAAACTGGAATGCTGGTTCTCAGAGAACACTGCTCGGTTCTTTAGCTCCATGTACCTGCAGTAGGAAACCCAGGTGTGATTAGACACTGAGCTGCGCTTCCCTGCATGTAAACTAAAGTAGCCTTCTTTCTCAGAGCCATGAAGAAGAGCTCGTTCATGTGTTACAGCAGAGTGGATCACGCCATCACATCACAGATCTCCCTCATCACATCGCTGATCTAATCTACTGATCAGATCTCCCTCATCACATCACAGATCTCATCTACTGATCAGATCTCCCTCATCACATCGCTGATCTAATCTACTGATCAGATCTCCCTCATCACATCACAGATCTCATCTACTGATCAGATCTCCCTCATCACATCACTGATCTAATCTACTGATCAGATCTCCCTCATCACATCACTGATCTAATCTACTGATCAGATCTCCCTCATCACATCACTGATCTAATCTACTGATCAGATCTCCCTCATCACATCACAGATCTCATCTACTGATCAGATCTCCCTCATCACATCACTGATCTAATCTACTGATCAGATCTCCCTCATCACATCACAGATCTCATCTACTGATCAGATCTCCCTCATCACATCACTGATCTAATCTACTGATCAGATCTCCCTCATCACATCGCTGATCTCATCTACTGATCAGATCTCCCTCATCACATCACTGATCTAATCTACTGATCAGATCTCCCTCATCACATCACAGATCTCATCTACTGATCAGATCTCCCTCATCACATCACTGATCTAATCTACTGATCAGATCTCCCTCATCACATCGCTGATCTAATCTACTGATCAGATCTCCCTCATCACATCACAGATCTCATCTACTGATCAGATCTCCCTCATCACATCACTGATCTAATCTACTGATCAGATCTCCCTCATCACATCTCTGATCTCATCTACTGATCAGATCTCCCTCATCACATCACTGATCTAATCTACTGATCAGATCTCCCTCATCACATCACAGATCTCATCTACTGATCAGATCTCCCTCATCACATCACTGATCTAATCTACTGATCAGATCTCCCTCATCACATCGCTGATCTAATCTACTGATCAGATCTCCCTCATCACATCACTGATCTAATCTACTGATCAGTATGCAGGTATGTAGTCTGAGTACTCCAGCACTCCGCAGACCTTCCGCTCGTACTGGACTGATATTCTCACTCCACACGCCGCATGGTGAGACTCCTGGGTTCCGGTCCGTAATCCAGCCCTGCCATCACACATTTCCACCGGTAATTACTGAGTCTGCTTCAGAGACCAGTTCTTCACAGGGCTGGTGAGGGGAACCCAACCGGGCACATTTAGGTCAAGGACAACAGTTTAACGCCCCACCCACCTATCCAAACCGTTCTGCTCTGAGGTTCTCTGCAGGGCGGGTGATCCAACAGCGGTTCTGCTGTAAATAAGATGACTAAAGGGAGCTAAAGCTTGCTGTTCCCTTCTCCACCACAACCACCCACCAACCACCCCCCACCTCCCCCCTGCGTCTCCCTGCAGGTGAATCTACACCAGATGGTGCCGCCATCCATCCTGCCCTTTATTGTGTTTCTCTGGCACAGAGACAGCGAGGATTCATCAGGCAGAGCCGCAATCTGCCTTCTGCTTGGGGTCCTGAGTTTTAACATCCCACCAGGAGAGTTTACTACAGACGGGCTAACCCGAGATAAAGCACCTACGTGTACAAGAGCGCCAATCAGAGCAGACACCAGGTCCAGGTCCAGGTCCAGGTCCAGGGTTAATAACCATTTATCATATTCCGTTTTGTGTTACTGTGTAAATTCTGACCTGTGTTTGGGTGGTGCTGTGGGTGTGGTGAGCGTGAACAGTGTGTAAAGCCCGTGGGAGAGAGAGAGAGAGAGAGAGAGAGTATGTATGTCATGTAATTGTTTAATGGTGTTTTGATCGCTCTGCTGTCCTGCCGGGGGGGGGCGGGGGGCTTGTGGGCATGTGGGCCGGTGTGGTGCTGCAAGGCTCTGTCAGCTCACATGTTGAGAGCTCCCTCAGGATTAGCTGTGCACTCGGAACTGTGTACTGTCTGTGTGGATGTGGAATCCTACACTTCTCTCTTTCCCTCTGTCCCTCCTCTTCCCTGCAGCAGTGCAGTTTCCAAGTCCGTTCAGACGGATATGTTCCCAGTCCTGAGTCCGTTCAGACGGATACGTTCCCAGTCCTGAGTCCGTTCAGACGGATACGTTCCCAGTCCTGAGTCCGTTCAGACGGATACGTTTCCAGTCCTGAGTCCGTTCAGACGGATATGTTCCCAGTCCTGATTCTGTTCAGACGGATACGTTCCCAGTCCTGATTCTGTTCAGACGGATACGTTCCCAGTCCTGATTCTGTTCAGATATCTTCTAATCCATAGTAGGCCGTATGGAATAACCTAAACAGAGCTAGAGGTTTATATCTTGTACCTGTACAATGAGTGACAGTGTAGCTCATAGTGTAGTTACAGTTACAGTACAGACTACAGCTCACCTGTAACCCAGCTGAAGTGTACCCAACCTCAGTAGGAGGCTGTTACTGCAGCGGTGTGCAGGAGCTGGGTCAGTGTTTACCACACGCATCACCTAATCTGCAGTAAGAGGAGCAGAGACTGAGCGATCAGTCTAGCTCAATAAACATCCACCACGCTCTCCTCAGCATCTGCAGTCCCGACCACGCCCTGACTGTCGGCTCAGCGCTGTCCGCAAGGTGAACGTTCATTGAGCTCAATTAGGAGAACAAACAACTGTTTGTTTGCTGATGTCGGTGAGGACACCGTGGGCGTGACTGATGCCTCTGTCCGCACTGGCTCCCCTGTTAGCAGCTCCACGGGCCGTATTCACACCCTGCTGACCTTCCTACCGCCCTGCCGACTGAGACAGAGCACTCTGGAACCAGGGCGTTAATATCAGGGTAGCTGGGTTCCTCTCTAACACCTGCAGCACTGCTGCTAGAACCCAGCGCTCTGCAAAACAGAGTTTGTGATACGTCTCTGAAAGTCACCGGCGCCGGGAGAGATGAGATCCTCACACAAGCTTCATACGTCCGTGTTTATTTAATCTAGAACAGATGTGATGTTCGTGTACACCTCTGTTAGCTGTGTGCTAGCTTTAGCATCACTGTACACTTTCTCTTGTTTTTGAGATTTATGGCCTGAACTCAAGTTCTGGCTCTAACGGTCAAGGTTCTGTAGGAGCTCCTGCACTCTAAATATGAAGGTGCCCAGTGAAGTTCCACTAAGAGCCATAAAAAGGGTTCTAGTTGTATTTGACTAGCCTGTGTTTACGCCTTTGTGTAGAAAGGTAATTATACAGAAACAAAGGAGAAACTAAAACCACAATCCATATAATTTACTGCATTTATGTTCTATAAGACAAACAAACGCTCCTAGTTAGCACTGTTAGCTAGCTACTGCGAGAACTAGCCAGAGCTAGCATGTGTGCCTTCATCTGGTACCTAACTAACTAGTTTACTGAATATTTCTAGTTCTGGTTTAGAACGGACCTTTCTCTGTAGTCCCCAGACTCCAACTGACCATGGAGAAAGGAATGAATAAATAAAGAAGAGAAGTCTTCTCCACCGTGCAGTGTGAACTGCTCCATAAGAAAAGGACACAGGAGACATCTGTCCCCACTTTCTCGATTCAGCAGCTTCGTTCCAGCCGAGCGCTCCTCCATCCTGATTACAGAGCCCTGTTAGAAAGGACGAGCGCACTGCCAGACGCTCAGCTCGGTCCAGTCCGACTCAGAAACTGGCAGCTGCTTCCTGCTTCAGACGTGTGGTGTTAACTGGACACGTTTAATCAGAACCACAGCCACAGAACCGGTCTCTGAAGGTCTCTGGTAACGTGAGGCTTTTCGGTGCATCAAATTAGTGAAGATTTTAAAGCCATCATTTTAAATTATGTTTAATGAAGTGCTCATCACACAAACTATACAGTCACAGACACCTGAGGACATTTATTAGGAAACAGAGTCGATCACTGTAATGGACCTCTTACAGCATAGTGGATCACTGTAATGGACCTCTTACAGCATAGTGGATCACTGTAATGGACCTCTTACAGCATAGTGGATCACTGTAATGGACCTCTTCTTGATATGAACTAGTAACGTAGAGGACTAGGGCTCCACGTGTGCTCCTCCACAGCTTCGGTATTAATCAGCGGGGTTAACGCCACGAAATGAGGAAGTGTGCCCAAACTTTTGACTGCTACTGTAAATGAAACAGACCCGAGCTTATCTGGTGTAATGGCGCCCTCTGGCGGTGCAGCGTGCAGAGCCCGAAGCCGGCCACGTCATCAAGCTGCGCGGAAGCAGTGCGTTTTTGAAGAAGACTCGGTCCGCTGATGAGGAGCCACGTGAGAGGAGCAGAAGTAGAAACATGGCAGGAGTAACGGCACAAGCTCCTTCTCAGGAGCCGGAGATCCTCCTGGCTCAGAGACTCGCCGCCAACGAGAAGCTAGTGAGGACTAAAGCCCTAAAGACCCTGAGGAAGTACTTTAACCTGCGCTCTCAGAAGGAGGCGGGTGAGTTAGCGCGCGAGGTTAACAGTGCTAACCATGCTAACTACAGGGGGAAGCGTGGTCCATGCTCGAGTCAGCTCGTAGTTGGCATTATCCCGTTCCACCTTAAATAGTCAAGCAGAGTGAAGTGCCAGGGTGTATATGCTGCGCTGTTTAAGGTGGAGCGGGAAAACTCGGACTACGAGCTGAATTGAGCTTCATAAACGTGCAGGGTTAGCTTCGAGCTAACACGCAGCCCTCCACCTCAAAACACTAGTAAATCAGCTCAGCTGACCCTCAACTCTGCTTTAACTCCCAAGGTGGATTCACGAATGAAGACTTGATGAAAATATGGAAGGGGCTTTTCTACTGCCTGTGGATGCAGGACAAGCCGCTTCTACAGGTGAGTCACTTTTACAGGTAACAGTCTTTCACAGGGACCGAGTAAGAGCTGTGTCGGTGGTGGCGAGAACGTCCACCTCCCCAGGCTCATAATAATGATGATGATGATGATGCTGCCAGGCTGCTGGTTAACTGCCTATAGAGCCAGACCTCCACGTGTTGTGACGTCACAACCACCGCGACCTGTTAGCCGTCTCGCACACTGCGTTTAGAAGTCTGTCTGTATAGAGAGGATCTTGGATCTTCTGGTCTTGATTTCTAGTAAAGATCTCAGATCATTGAGCCCAGCTTAGGATCACAGAGCTGTGCGCAGATCCTACATCAGCACTTCCAGTCTTCTCCATCTGTTCCTGAGGTCACTGTGAGTGAGGAGCATGTTGTACCAGATGTGTTCGAGGAGAGTCTGAGTCGGCAGTAAGACCCGCTCAGAACCCCGTATCTATAAAATAATAAAAATCAGTAAATGTGTTTTTATTCTCAGGAGGAACTTTCAGACAGGATATCTGGACTGATCCACAGCTTCCACACGACTGACAGCCGTAAGTCAGCCTCTCTCTCTCTCTCTCTCTCGCTCTCGCTCTCTCTCGCGCTCTCTCTCTCGCGCGCTCGCTCTCGCGCTCTCGCTCTCTCTCTCGCTCTCTCTCTCGCTCTCTCTCTCGCTCTCTCTGGCGCTCGCTCTCTCTCTCGCGCTCTCTGGCGCTCGCTCTCTCTCTCGCGCTCTCTCTCTCTCTCTCTCTCTCTCTCTCTGAGTTTGGATGAAACGCTGCACAGCTAATGAATGAGTAAGTGTAGGTGTGATCAGCTCTGCAGAGCAGACAGTACGGGACGGACTCGGTGGGATGTGTAGACTGTCCGGTTCTCGGTGGTGGTGGGGAGACGCTGATCTGCAGTCTGGCAGCAGAGCTAAAATGAACTGCAGATCATGAACATTTGCTGTGAGGGTCACATCTGGGCTTATATCGAGTGGAGTAGGCTGGAGTATCTGGGAGGTGCGGAGTGGGAACAGGCAGGAGACCTGACCCGTTTTTGGTTGGAGTTGGGAATTCTAGAAATGAGCAGAGCCTGCGTTTATGTTGTGGCCTCCATGCGGTGTTGGTGTGAGGGAACCCCTATGATGCCCAGTAGGAGCAGAGCAGTGATGAGCTCGGACCGATTAGGGGAGGAGTTCAAACGTGTCCGTTTACTGTCAGACCCCTCGCTCCACACGAGCGGCTGTCAGGGGGAGCTCGCTGATCTCGTGCAGCGCTTTGCTGTGTGAGTGGAACATAAAGGCTGATCAGACGCAGTCACCTACACGAACAGTCTGACGAAGGGCCGATACGAGACCCGTTCTGGAAGCTCCACCGTCCGAACAGGGTGCTTGTGTCTGTGGCCCTCTGCTGTTCAGGGTCAGTCAGCACAGTGTGCGATCTCACTAACGTCAGCCGTCTCCTCCTTTTCCAGAGCTGCTGTACTTTGAAACCTTTCTTCAGACTCTGAAGAGAGAATGGAACGGCATCGATAGACTTCGCATGGACAAGTTCTTCCAGGTGAGTCAGTGATCATCCGGATCGGCCCTGAGACGCTGTAGTAGGGTTTTATCAGGAGCCTGGACGTGTATGTCCTCGGTGCTCCTCATCGTATTCTGTTAACAAGTCCAGCAAAGTCTCACGCTCGGAGATGCAGTGGCTAACGCTCACTAACACTGTTCAACGCCGCTCTCACTACTGACTGCACATTAACACTGTTCACTCCGCTCTCCCTACTGACTGTACGCTCACTAACACTGTTCAACGCCGCTCTCGCTGCTGACTGTACGCTCACTAACACTGTTCAACGCCGCTCTCCCTACTGACTGTACGCTCACTAACACTGTTCAACGCCGCTCTCGCTGCTGACTGTACACTCACTAACACTGTTTATGCTGCTCTCCCTACTGACTGTACTCTCACTAACACTGTTCAACGCCGCTCTCGCTGCTGACTGTACGCTCACTAACACTGTTCAATGCTGCTCTCGCTGCTGACTGTACTCTCTCTAACACTGTTTAACGCCGCTCTCGCTGCTGACTGTACGCTCACTAACACTGTTCAACGCCGCTCTCGCTACTGACTGTACGCTCACTAACACTGTTCAACGCCGCTCTCACTACTGACTGCACATTAACACTGTTCACGCCGCTCTCCCTACTGACTGTACGCTCACTAACACTGTTCAACGCCGCTCTCGCTGCTGACTGTACACTCACTAACACTGTTCAACGCCGCACTCGCTGCTGACTGTACGCTCACTAACACTGTTCAACGCCGCTCTCGCTGCTGACTGTACGCTCACTAACACTGTTTAACGCCGCTCTCGCTGCTGACTGTACACTAGCACTGTTCAACGCCGCTCTCGCTGCTGGCTGTACTCTCACTAACACTGTTCAACGCCGCTCTTGCTGCTGATTGTACTCTCACTAACACTGTTCATGACCCTCTCGCTGCTGACTGTACTCTCACTAACACTGTTTAACGCCGCTCTCGCTGCTGACTGTACACTAGCACTGTTCAACGCCGCTCTCGCTGCTGACTGTACTCTCACTAACACTGTTCAACGCCGCTCTCGCTGCTGACTGTACTCTCACTAACACTGTTCATGACCCTCTCGCTGCTGACTGTACTCTCACTAACACTGTTTAACGCCGCTCTCGCTGCTGACTGTACTCTCACTAACACTGTTTAACGCCGCTCTTGCTGCTGATTGTACACTAACACTGTTTAACGCCGCTCTTGCTGCTGATTGTACACTAACACTGTTTAACGCCGCTCTCGCTGCTGACTGTACACTAACACCGTTCACACCGCGCTCGTCTGTCCTCTCGACGTGATCTACTGTTAAGTGGTTCTGTAGCAGCTCGGGAACGTAGCGTAACCCTTCTGGGCTCCTCAGGGAAAATCCCAGAGCCTGACTGAGTAGACGGTGGCGTGTAATCCCGAGCTGGACTCTTCTCCTATCAGGGATAAATATTAAATCTTGGTGGTCCAGCTGGTATTCCTGGAGGGAACCGTGTAACGGTGTTCAGGATTAGGTTTGTATATTCAGTCTAACGGAGGTTCCTCTTCTCTTTCTTCTGCAGCTGGTTCGTTTTGTGTTCAGACAAGCCTTTGAGGTTCTCAGGAGAAGACAGTGGGACTCCAGGTAATGCTATGTGCTCTAATCCAGTGCTGGGTTTCAGTGAAACCCTGTCCTTCTATAAATGCACTGAATGGGTGGACAGCAGTGGACCAGGCTTCTGTAACAATGGCCTTAATGAATCATTATTAATGTGGTCCAGGACAGTGATCAGTATAGTGACCGATATAACTGGGTCAGGATTAGCTGTGTCCGAGTTGGACAGGATTACGTTAACATCAGGAACTCGCTTTTCCTTCCGGAACCTTCTGTATAGTTTTATGAACTCCTGGTGGGGGAATCCAGATAAGGCTGCTGATGATTGATGTGCTGCAGTGAGCTGATGTCTTGGGTTCTTTCAGGTAGGTTCTAAAAGCAGTGTTGAGTTTAATGGGTTCTCTCTGTCTGTGTTCTGCGCAGTCTTGTTAATCAGCTGTTGGAGGTGTTCACAGCGCAGCTCCTACAGAGCACCACACGTGTTCCAGACGGCCTGATGCTGCACATCCTGGAGCTGTACATGACGGAGTTGGCGCGGGTTGGTGCTGCTGAGGTGAGAACTGGCAGATGGGGATGTATATCTGTAGGTTGTGGTGCTGAGCTCGTTCTTGCCGCTGTGGTCAGTCGTTTAGATGAGCAGGTCTCAGTAACGTTCCAGTCTGGTCCTCAGCTCACACACACCGCTGCTAGTACAGCAGTAGCGGATCAGTCCATGTCTAGGGTTAGGAGAGTGAGAAGGTCTGCTGGACACGGCTGGGGCAGCAAGGTTTAGTCAGGCGGTGAGGGCACAGCTGACTGGTGGGCTCTGAGCTTCCGTCTGGCTGATGAGGAATTCTGTGCCGGTATTCTGAACTGCTCCTTCTTAAAGGGAGGTGAGGCGACTGACTCAATTACTGCTTCTCTCCTTCTCATGCAGCTAACAGCAGAACAGAACCTGACCTTCATCGACCCGTTCTGCAGGGCCATGGCCAAGACCAAAGAGTGAGTGTCTCCAGGAGGTGTAGCTTTGAGGCTGACCGTGTGGTGGAGATGGAACCTGCTCACTCTTTCCCTGCTTTCTCCCCATCAGGCGCTCAGTGCTCACTTACATCTCCAAGAACATCTTCTCCACTATCGTGGACCACGCCTCCTATGCTGTGGAGGACCTGTTAAAGGAGCTCCGGGACGGAGGAGAAGATTCTGACTCTGGTCAGGCTTCTGAGGAAGAGGAGGAAGATGAACCGAAGACTGGGAGAAAGTTTAATGGTAGGTCAAGGCTTGACCCGTCGGCTTTAAAGGGCCCGTGTAGCTCTGGAAAACTGAATCTTCCACACGGTGGTGGTGATGAACATGGAATGCTTTCTAGGTGTTCCAGACGCAGAGGACGGCGATGAGGGCAGTGAAGATGAGCTTCTGGATTTGGATGATGTGGATCCTGAGGAGAAGCAGAGGGATGACTACGATGGACATGTTCTCCAGGTGAGGCGGTGAAGGCGGTGACCGTTTGGCTGTGTTGGTCAGCGCCAGTAAACGCTAACATGTTTATATCCTCCTGTTGCAGTTCGACTACGAAGCGCTGGCGGACCGTCTGTTTGAGCTGGGCAGTCGCACAAATACCCCAAACTTCAACCGGGCCAAAATGTACAGGCTGGTGAAGATGTGAGTTCTGAGCTCTCTGGTTTGTAGCTGTAGTGTAGAGTGCGGTCTGGATGTAGTGTAGAGTGATGGGGATGATGTGGGACGGCGCTGGCCCTATTCCGTGCTGTAATAGTTGCACAGTAGGTTGATCCGGCTCTGGCGTTCCCAGGCTAGAGAGGTTAAGTGTCACTGCTGCTGTGTTTTGTCTGTTTGAGCTTCACAGAAACACAGCATGCAGATATTCTCTGTCTGTAGTTCAGGTTACTGTGGAACCTTAACATGGTTACTAACTCGTGTTCTCTCTCTCTCTCCCTCACCCTGTACCTCCAGACTCCGAGACCTGAGTGAAGGTAAGAGGTTTTAAATGGAATTGAGTTCTGGTAAGGAAGTCTCTCCTGACTGACTAACCTAAAGCACCTGTATCACAGTCATTCCTGTATCACAGGCTGTGTTCTCCACAAGGGGGCGCCACTAGCCGGCACTTTGCTCTGTCCGCGCTTGCAGTTCTCATTCTCATTGTGAATAAGAGCCTCATCATAGATTATGTCTATCAGCTGATACTAAAGCTGAAATCCACAGATTCCTTCAGCGATGCAGGAGTTTAGAACTGCTCTCCTCAGATGTTCTGATCTGGAGGTGCTGCGTGTCTGTGTGAACAGAACCCGAGGTGCTTTACTGTTCTGTAGATTAGACGCAGTGTAGCTGTTTGAGAGTTCATGGTTCTCACTGTTAGGGTCATTATAACCTCTACCTACAGAGATTATGTGGATTATTTGATATTGGTTTTGGCTCGTTTAGTTTAAGGTTCTGGTTCTGAGCTGAAATCATATTGGACTGTTTGTGTTACTAAGTAAAGCCCAGTTTAGCTTAATGCCGAATTTAATTTCCTAAGTCTCCTATGTAGTGAGTATGATGTCAGAGCTGTGTCTCCTGCCGTGTGCACAGGTGTGTTCCCTCAGGATGAAGAGGTAGATGCGGTTCTGCGAAAGAAGGATTGTGCACCAAACAAGAAGAACAAAAAGAATAGAAGGAACAAGACGGAGATGGACGAGGAGGACTCTCCCCCCAGGAAGCGCAAAGGTAGTCTTCAGTTTGCCTACGTCTGTGTTTCATGAGAGCTCACCTGCGTGCTGTGCTTCACCTCACATTACCGTTTACACCATCTCTCCCAACATAGCCTGTACGGAAGTTCAGGAGGCTGCCCCGAGCGAATCCGCAGGAGTTAGGAAGAAGAGGAAGAGAAAACAGAAACCCGAGACGTCTGCAGAAACCGACACGCAGCCTGTAGGAGTCGCTCCCCCGGAGACACCAGCAGCAGACGGCCAGTCTGAGTCCCCAGTAAGGATCAGTGTTCACCATATTTAGACAGCTCAGAGGTGTGGACATCACCGCACGGCCCCAGTCCTCGTTCTGTTGGTTCTCTGAGTGAACACGTCCTCGTACAGTGTTCAGGTTCAGATTTGTTCATGTCAGTTAATAAACAGGAGCTGTATAATAACGATGGGTAAGTGAGTTCTCTCTGTGTTGGCCCGACTCTGTTTACCCTGGAATCAGCATTGGCGTATGATGCGTACATGGCGGACTGTTTGATGGTACTGCATGGCCTCAGGATCGCGGTACGCTGACCGGGGGAGCGAGTTGAAAAGCGCCCCGGGAGGCAGGAACACAGTAAACACTCTGGGATTTGAGCTAGGCTAAAAGCTAACCCTAGCTACCCAGCTCTACTGTCTCCTGTCTTTAGTGGTCACGCTCCCGAACGTGATGTGGATCCCGGAGGGAAGTCAGAGCCTGCTGGATCTTTATTTTTTGTGGAGTCGTAGCTGAGTGTCAATGGCTATCTGGCTAGCGGGGGAAGGGGGTGGCCTGTGTATTTACACTGATGATGAGTGTAGAGGTAATATCAAGTCGCTGGACTTCATGACTTGTCATGTGATTGACGAGAAGTAGCTGGTCTGAAGGCTCTCGGCGCTTCAGGACTGTTCAGCTGTGACGGTGATCACCGTACCTTACTGACGTTCTTTAATTGGTCTAAATCGTTTGCCGTGTTCAGGGTTGATTTATCATGCCGGTGACGTTCATGTCATATTTTCCACATCTTTTTCCAGGATAACGGACCAGATTCCCAACACAAACTAGAGCCCAGCGCCAGGAAGAAGAAGAAGCAGAAGGGCAAAAAACTGGAGTCGCAGTTAAAGGAAGATGAGCTCACTGATCAGTCTCACACGGATAGTGATGAGGTCACAAAGCACGCCGGTCCTGATTCTCTGGACAGTGGAGCGCAGCCAACCACAGCTCCACCTAGTGGCAGGACAAAAAGTGGGAAGCAGGGTAAACGCTGTAGCGATTGCGTCGTCCCACACGTGGAAGACCTCGGTGCTTCTGCTCCAGTCAAGAAGAAGAAGAAGCAGCAGAGGAGTGCGATGGTAGAGGGTGACATTGAAAGACTGGAAGAGAAGACAGATGATGCAAGTTCTTCATCTGTGGTTGAAACGTCTCTTCCTGAACCTGAAGGTGTCATTTCAAAGAAGAAGAAAAAGCAGAAGATGAAGAAAACGGCAGAGGAGGAACACCAGGCAGACACCATTAAACCTCCAGAGGAGAGTCCTGCACCTAATCAGACCACAACCATCGCCGAGCCGGAGGAGCAGAGGTCCGATGTGAGCGCGTCCACCATGAAGAAAAAGAACAAGAAGCAAAAACCCAAAGAAATCATTACAGAAACCAATCAGGGCCGAGAACCTGAGGTGGCTAGTGAGGAACCCACCAATGAAGATCAAGCCCCTGAAGCCAAATCTCAGAAGAAGAAGAAAAAGAAAGTGAAGCAGATGAAGTCGTCAGAGGAGAAGGAGGCTGAAGCTGAGGCTGCTTGTACGACACCAACACCAGTGAAGAAGAAAACCCAGAAGAAAGAAGCAGCACTGGTGGATCTGACAGGAGACGAGAACGAGGAGAGTCTGTCTGCAGGAGCCTCGGAGGAACCGGTGCAGAAGAAGAGGAGTAAAAAGAAGCAGAAAGCTGAAGCAGAGACTTCCGGTCCTCCAAACCCCCAACTGAAAAAGGGCAAGAAGAAGAGGAGCACGGAGACACAGGAAGCAGAAACCTCTCAGGTCAACGGACACGCTGTGGAGGAGGTGAGGAGTCATGGTGTGTCTTATTGTTTTCCAAACGTGGCCTGAAATCCCAGAAGGGAACAGACTGACGGGTCTCACCCTCCACCCCTGCCCCCCTGGCCAGAGTGTCGCCCCCTGGCCGTCCAGTGCCGTGTTATGGGTATATGGTAATATGTTTCTCTCTGTTAGGATCCTGAGATCTCCACTTCTGTAACACCCAAGAAGAAGCTGAAGATGAAGTCCTCGTCTACGTCCACCTTCGCCTCCTTTCAGGGTCAAGCCAAAGCCCCCTCTCCTCTTTTCTGTAGGGTCAGACCCAAAGGCAGCACCAGCTCACCTCTATCCAACATCAAGGTACGTTTCTCCACTTCGCACACGGTCAGCAGTGTCCCACAGAGAAGCTCGGTAGTCCAGATTAGGATCCAGTCAGTGGAAGTGTTCAGGGTGGTCAGTCTCAGGGCTGATGTAAACCCTTGTCAGGTCAGTTTCGATTCCCTCCAGGAGTTCCACACTGCCTGTCAGAAGTGCCTTATTTACAGCTCCTGTGAATGTCTGGCGGTTCAGAGACGTGCGAGAGAGAGACTCGCTCTCTCGCACAGAGAGAGAGACTCGCTCTCGCACAGAGCAGGTACTATGTGGGTGGTGGGTTATCCTCAGCGTGTGTGTGTGTGAGAGTGTGTGTGTGTGTGTGTGAGTGTGTTTAATCACTGGTTTGTTGTTTACAGACATTCCAGAGTCCAAAGTCGGAAACGAAGAAAGTCACATTTGGACTCAAGAATAACAGAACCGCCGGTAGGTCCTAAAACTGAGAACCAGCTGATAGCCTTCCTCCTCCTCCTCCTACAGTCTAACTCCTTTGTATTCATTCTTTCTCTCTCGTTCTCTCTCGTTCTCTCTCTCTCTCGTTCTCTCTCTCTCTCTCTCTCTCTCTCTCTCTCTCTCTCTCTCTCTCTCTCTCTCTCTCTCTCTCTCTCTCTCTCTCTCTCTCTCTCTCTCTCTCTCTCTCTCTCTCTCTCTCTCTCTCTCTCTCTCTCTCTCAGAATTCAGAAAGACGGATCGTAGTTTGCTGGTAAGTCCTGTCGGCTCGTCCCGTGTAGCGTTTGACCCTAAGAAGCGGCCGGTGTCCGGCGTGCTGAAGTCCCCTGCGTCCTCTCCGTCCATCAGTGTGAGAAAAAACCCAACCAAGAGACCGACTGCGGCAGACTTCTTCTGAGAACATGAGAACCTTTATGATGCTGTTCTGGATGAGGAACTTTAAAGCCTCGGTTCTTTAAGCCGTGTGATGTGAAACAGGTGTTACTGTTCCTCTCCTGAGCACAGGTGAGGCTCCAAACCAACACTGCCACAACAGAACCTCGTACCTGTGAGGTACTGACTTCTTCAGGAGCAGGCGATGGTTCCAGACGGGTTTGGAGGATGGGTTCAACTTTCTGATTGTATTGTTCTTCATGAGATGTGAACATAGGGCAGCTGAACTTTCAGGTTCTGTTAGTAGAACATCCGAACTGGAGCTGCAGTGATCCGGTCCGGTAGTGCTGCACTACCACTAAAGTCTGGGCTCAGTTTATTAGAAGACACCCATCTGATCCCCCATCTCCCAACCCCAAACCACGTCTCGCTGACCCCTCTCTGCATTCAGTGTCGGACTCCACTAACGGGCTGTAGTACTTGTCCTTTTAACGAAGAGTTGGTTTGAGTATTGGTGTGTGGTCCACACTGTGTGCGGTATTACTGAGTAACTAAGTATTCTGATCCCAAACTTGGGTGTGGTAGTGAACCTCCAGTAACTCCCCTGTAACTCTGATTAAAATATTCATGGGTTTGAATAGCTGACACTTTGACCTCGTTTCTGAACCCCACCCCGTCGGACTGCGCCGCCCGTAACGCTGACCTGGCTGAACGTGGTGGCTGCGCCCGGCTCTGATGTGCATCTGGTTATAAGGATGCAGTTCCTGCTCAGGGTTGCCAGATTGGGCAGGATCAGCGTTTGAGCACAGTGCTGACATGATTGTCTCTTATATAGAGAATATATATAATTACCGCTCGAGCAGAACAGTAATAACTCTAGGGTTAGGGTCAGAATAGAGGGGTTCTGTATTTGATTACTATGAATCTCTTCTCATTGTAGGAAGTTTGAAATGATCAGGTAGCTGCAGCTCTGTGTTCAGTAACAGATGCGGAACGTCACAGGCTGTAGAACCGTGTTTAACGTGAACAGCAGCGTATGTAAAATTAGGTTTTCTAATCGTGTACTTTTTGTGGTTTTTGGTGAGAACGTTTTATTAAAGGTCGCTTTCCACCTCCTCAGTCTGCGGCTCTGGTTTGGGAACACCTGCACCTCACATGTTCATCTAAGTGATTGGAGGGCTAATGGAGTTATGGAATGACTGGGGTGTAGAGGGAGGTACGAGTCATGAGAGAGAAGTCATGCTGAGACACGGGGGGGCCTGTTTCAGCCCACCACCTTCCACCAAACTTCATCACATGCATCTGGACGTAGTCCCTACAGGAGCGTCAGCCTGGTTCCCACCGGTCAGGGCTGGTGTAGTCTTGGTGGTCTTATTTGACAGGACTGCCGCCTTTTATCCAGTGCTGTGTGCGGTTGAGCGTAATCCAGAGGGAAGGTCCTGCTCCCTAACGTTAGTTTGAATAAAGGAAGGTGAAGCACAAACACACTGCATGCAGTTACACATTGCCACCAGAGAGGGCTCCAAATCCCAGAGCGCAGTACTCTTGTTTTAAAGGCAGAGCTGGATTAACGGGGGATTAGGACTGTTCTGATAAGACCTGTAGAGCTGTTTAAGGAGCTGCTGGGAATGTGGTGGCTAGGTGGTTCAGGGTGGTCAGTAGAGTCGGACGGGTCTGTAGCGTCTTCTGCAGGAAGAAATGGAGGAGTGAGAGGATCGTGTCTGCTGGGTACCGCACCATCAGGCTGGGAGCTCGAGTTGCAGGTTTTAACGGAGGCTCTGACGAGTCCGCGCTGCGAAACTGTGTGGCTCGTTACCGCACAGTGGGAAGATCGTCTGTGCACTTCTTGGAAATGAGACTAACCAGGAGTGCAGTGAGGCCCATTCTGCTGCTGACCACAGAGCAGCCCTGAGTCGTGTCTCCAGTGTGTCCAGATGATGGCTCTACTTTTCCGGCGTGGACTGGAGGCTTTCTCTGGCCCGGAGTGTACAAGGCCCCAGTCTGGAACTCCGGTCCGGTGTGTTCTCCCTCTTTCGTCTCGTTTGTTTTCTCCTCTTTCTCCACTCACACATTTCCGCTCACGTCATAGTACACGGATAACAGAACCACATTCTGGTTCCACTGGTGTCAAACGATAGACGCCTCATGCTCCATTGGATCTGATTGTAGTTATAGCCAGGCTGACATTCCGCTAACGAGGCTCTGCAGTGGCTGAAGGTGAGCAGGTTCGGAATGACCGGATTAGTCACGTGTAAACGTGTGCATGTCTGATCAACCTGATCAGACGTACCACAGATCAGACGTGAGCACTCTGTGAATCACCGTTACAGCGTACGAGTGTTGATCTCGGTTCAGGACGCTTCACTGATTAAAACCCCGCTCGGCCTCGCTCCTGTCCCTGACCTCCAGCTGTGTTCCGGAGCGGTGGAAGGACAGGTAGTTCCTGTACTGATCCGTCGGTTCTGGCAGCGCTGCTTCTTTTCGTGGTGAGAATCGTTCTGGCCTAAAGTTTATTAATCATTGAAGAATTAAATAAATACATGTTTACATATTTACATGCCACCCTGACCGTCCTCCACCCAGACCCCAGTCCCTCTCCACCCTTACCTCCCATCACAGCACCGCAGCGGGAGTGTAGGCTGGGAAAGGAGCTGTTCAGAGGGTGGGTTAGGACAGTAGTGTGACAGGAATGAGTCTGAACCGGACAGTGCTGATCCTCCACAGCGGGCTGAGACTCCGACCCGGTCAGTGCTGATCCTCCACAGCGGGCTGAGACTCCGACCCGGTCAGTGCTGATCCTCCACAGCGGGCTGAGACTCCGACCCGGTCAGTGCTGATCCTCCACAGCGGGCTGAGACTCCGACCCGGTCAGTGCTGATCCTCCACAGCGGGCTGAGACTCCGACCCGGTCAGTGCTGATCCTCCACAGCGGGCTGAGACTCCGACCCGGTCAGTGCTGATCCCTGCAGGGTGGAGGAGTGTATGTGAATAGCCCCTCCTCAGCAGGACCTCCCCTTTAGCCCCCTCAGCTCCCTACATTAGCCGGGGTTCTACTCTGAGTGGCCTGTAGGGTTCTGAATGAATGAGTAGTGATGGCTCACGCCACACGCTCTCACCTCCACCTTCCACTCAACCTGAGGACTACAGACTAAAGCAGTGAGGCTCAGTGTTATTGACTCGTGGAGGAGTTGTTGTTCTCCAGGGGTTTGGAGCCACTTACCTGGTTCACCCCTCTACCCCTCCCTCCCTCTCTCTCTCTCTCTCTCTCTCTCTCTCTCTCTCTCTCTCTCTCTCTCTCTCTCTCTCTCTCTTTCTCTACCCCCTCTCTCTCTCTCTCTCTACCTCTCTCTCTATCACCCCTCCCTCTCTCTGCCCCTCTCTCTCTACCTCTCTCTCTCTCTCTCCTTTGGAGAATGGACCGTCGACACACATCATCTGTTCATCTAGGGCTTCTCGAACACTGAGTCAGCCTCGCCCATCTGCTGCCGCCCGGGTGGGCAGAGTGGAGGGGCAGCTGCTCAGAGTAGGGTTCCCTGTGATGACTGCTGATCAGTGATGTGCACCATCACCTCCCTCCTCTGTTTCTGCTCTGGATCTGACGCTTCTATCCGGCCTCCGGGGACTAATGTGTGGTGGACCCTGCACCACTGGTGGAACTTCGGAAGGAGGAGTTGGAGGAGCCAACGTCAGCTCCGTTCGGGAATAGACGTCCTGCTCGGAGCACATTTCGGCTTTACTGGTGTGGCTCTGGGTTTTAGGTGGTGCAGGAATGGGCGGTGGTGGTGTATGTACCTTCATTAAAACAAATTTGGAGTGGACCACCGCTCCCGTAGAGTCCACGAGCGGGTAGACATGGAGAACCCTGGTTCCCATCACTACGGTACAGAACACTCAGGATCATCTCTTTCACAGCAGACGTCACAAGGCAGCTTTACAAACTGTTTGCTCTGGTGGTCTACTGTGGTGGTCTACTGTGGAGGATCCACTGTGGAGGGTTCCACCTCCTGCTGAGCATGTTTAGGGTGTTGATTTGTTAATTGCCTCGTGCTCTACACCTGTCACCTCCCCTCGTCATCTTCATGATTTTGCCTCGTGCCTGTAAATGATGGAGTCAGTACCTGTGTTAATGGGCGTGACCCCGCGCGTGCGGGTGTGTGTCCAGCTGCAGTACTGTTCAGTACCAGGGAGAGCGCGCGCTTCTAGATCAGTATCAGTCCGTCTTATTGTGTTGGACAAATGACTCCACCCCCTTTACTCAAAACACACTGGCGCGCGCTGTGTCCGCTCCCACGTGCCCCTTTTCGTCGCAGAGGCTGCTTCGCCGGGGGCTGTGAGTGGCGCGCGATGGTAACGCTTCATCCGGGTGAGGACGAGCGCGCGGCGACTCCGGACCGCCTGCGTGTGTAGGAGCTCGTCCACGATAGCGGCGCGCGCAGTCCAGTCCTTCTCCGCGAGGTGAAGACGCCGAGTCGCGCGGCGCTGTTGATGCCGAACCGGATCCAGTGAATGAGTGTGAACAGAAAGAGGGAGAGACGCTCACGTGCTGATCAGGTTCTGGGGAGACCCGGCTCTGCTGTTCCGCTGGGCAGATGGTTCTGTGAGGAAGGATGCTCAGTGATCGGCTCCTCCTGCTGAACGTCTGCTCCTGCCTGCTCGCTCTGCTGGGGGTCAACATGGCTGAAGGTAAGAAGGTTCTAGACTCAGAAAGTGTTCCATGAACAGGAGAACAGCAATTGTTCTTTGTAGAACCATGATCACCTACAGAACCATCAGAATGCTTACACGGTTCTTTACACGGTGAAATGGTTCTTCGGGTTGTTGGAGAATGTGATGAATATGGTTCTGTGTAGCACCAAAAAGGGTTCTGCTGTCGTGGACCCTGTTCTGGTACCACACAGAACCTTTTTCCTTTTCTGTTCTCCAGACAAACGTTCAGATACCCTCAGTGTTCAGTTACAGTCTGGTTCTCAGTGGTCTACAAAATACAGAACTGTGTATGATCATATTAATAATAATAATAATAATTAATAATAATAATAATAATAAAAAAAATCAATAACAACCACAATAATTCATTATTATTATTGTTATTATTGTTATTATTATTAATTATTACTATTAATAATAATAATAATGATAATAACTCAGAGCTGAGAGTGCACATGTGGTCAGGTTTACATCTGTGCGGCTATGCCGTGTGGGAGGGTTAGCGGGTGGAGGTGGGGGCTGTGGGGGGCGGGGTTGTGGGTTGGGGTGTGTAATTACTCTGCTGTGCACTCCACCTCCACCTCTCTCTCCTCTCACCACCTCACTCTACCTCCACCTCTCTCTCCTCTCTCTACCTCACTTTACCTCCACCTCTCTCTCCTCTCTCCACCTTACCCTACCTCCACTTCCCTCTCCTCACTCTACCGCCACCTCTCTCCTCTCTCCACCTCACTCTACCTCCACTTTTCTCTCCTCTCTCCACCTCACTCTACCTCCACTTTTCTCTCCTCTCTCCACCTCACTCTTATCTCCACCTCTCTCTCCTCTCTCCACCTCACCCTACCTCCACCTCTCTCCTCTCTCCACCTCACTCTACCTCCACCTCACTCTACCTCCACCTCTCTCCACCTCACTCTACCTCCACCTCTCTCCACCTCACTCTACCTCCACCTCTCTCTCCTCTCTCCACCTCACCCTACCTCCACCTCTCTCCTCTCTCCACCTCACTCTACCTCCACCTCTCTCCACCTCACTCTACCTCCACCTCTCTCTCCTCTCTCCACCTCACTCTACCTCCACCTCTCTCTCCTCTCTCCACCTCACTCTACCTCCACCTCTCTCTCCTCTCTCCACCTCACTCTACCTCCACCTCTCTCTCCTCTTTCCACCTCACTCTACCTCCACCTCTCTCTCCTCTCTCTACCTCCACCTCACTCTACCTCCATCTCTCTCTCCTCTCTCCACCTCACTCTACCTCCATCTCTCTCTCCTCTCTCTACCTCCACCTCACTCTACCTCCATCTCTCTCTCCTCTCTCTACCTCTGATGTGTTGGGTGAGGAGTAAAGGTGGTGGGGTGAACCTAACCTGCCAGCTCACCTGATGATGTGCTGGGTGAGGAGCTGGAGAAGACAGATAGCTAATGAGAAAACTGACAACAGCTGCTGAGGAGTACACGCAGCGCAGGAGGCCTGACACCGGCACTCCGCAGGACCGCACTGAACCCGACCGAACCTGTGCTTATTAAATTACTGGAAATTTGGAACCCTAACCCTTGTTTGGAACCCTAACCCTTGTTTGGAACCCTAACCCTTGTTTGGAGCCCTAACCCTTGTTTGGAACCCTACCGATGAGTCCTGTGCGGTAATCTGGAGGGTCCAGGGTAGGGTTAGTGATGAGGGGACAGTGCGGTGTTGGAGGGCCTGTCAGGACAGTGTTCGGTGATATCGGTGTGTGTTCGATGGTGAGCAATGAGACTCGGTGCAGCTGTAGGTCCCTTACTCCCTGCAGCTCCTCAGGAGCCTCTCCACACAGAGAGCAGCATTAGCAGAACAGCGGGAGGTTAGACGTCCTCCCAGTCTGACGAGCACCACCACAGGTGGTCTCACTGGCCAAAGGCATGTCCACTCATCTTGACCGTGCAGGGACCCTCACTGCAGGACCACCGCTCCTCAGACACCCTGATTACAGCTGAGCACACTAACAGCACCGCCCGGCTTCTCTCATCCCCACTCACCTCACAGAGAACTGAGCATCTCACATTAACACCGTCACTCATTAACAGAAAGTCCCACAGCTCATTTACATTCAGCACTTAGACTGTTCTCTGACGTTCTAGATAGAAGGTATGTTCTTTGTTGGAATGAAAAATGCCCTGATGGGATTGTACATCCCCATTTCCCCCGTCCATCTGGACATCAACACACGGCAGATTAAAGCTGATCCTCACTATGGAGCTCTCAGTTTAAGATGATCTGCTTCAACCGCCACACACGGATACAATCAAACAGCATGGCTGCTACTTACAGGCTGCTGGGTTCCTGATACTGAAGCTGATTGTAATCTGCATTTACGTTTCGAGACCGATGCAGTGGTCTGGGGTCTGTGTGGTAATGACTCAGAGCTCCACCTCCCAGCGTTCCTGGAGGACAGTGAGAGTAACCCGTTAGAGGAGGGGGTGTTTTAATCGGCTGCTGTGGGCACCAGGCCTGTCTGTGATGTGCTGTGTGACGGAGCGGCGGTCTGACCTGGTTTCTCTCCTCGGCTCTAATAGCGAGCAGCAGAAAGCTGTTTGTGCTGTGTGACGCTTCTTGTCCGCGCTGTCCTTTTCCTGTCCTGAGGGCGCTAAAGGAGCTGGCAGGGCTGGGGGCGCTGAGGGAGCGGGCAGGGCTGGGGGCGCTGAGGGAGCGGGCAGGGCTGGGGGCGCTAAAGGAGCTGGCAGGGCTGGGGGCGCTGAGGGAGCGGGCAGGGCTGGGGGCGCTGAGGGAGCGGGCAGGGCTGGTGGCGCTAAAGGAGCTGGCAGGGCTGGGGGCGCTAAAGGAACTGGCAGGGCTGGGGGTGCTGAGGGAGCTGGCAGGGCTGGGGGCGCTAAAGGAGCTGGCAGGGCTGGGGGCGCTAAAGGAGCTGGCAGGGCTGGGGGCGCTGAAGGAGCTGAGGGAGCGGGCAGGGCTGGGGGAGCTGAGGGGGCTGGCTAAAGGGAGCTGGCAGGGCTGGGGGCGCTAAAGGAGGCAGCTGGGGGCGCAGGGCTGGGGGGGCTGGGGCTGAGGGAGGGCAGGGCGGCGCAGCGGGGCTGGGGGGCGCTGAGGGAGCGGGCAGGGCTGGGGGCGCTGAGGGAGCGGGCAGGGCTGAAGGAGCTGGCGGGGCTGGGGGCGCTGAGGGAGCGGGCAGGGCTGGGGGCGCTGAGGGAGCGGGCAGGGCTGGGGGCGCTGAGGGAGCGGGCAGGGCTGGGGGCGCTGAGGGAGCGGGCAGGGCTGGGGGCGCTGAGGGAGCGGGCAGGGCTGGGGGCGCTGAAGGAGCTGGCAGGGCTGGGGGCGCTGAGGGAGCGGGCAGGGCTGGGGGCGCTGAAGGAGCTGGCAGGGCTGGTGTGGCTGGAGGGGCAGGAGTGGCTGGCGGGGCAGGTGGGGTGGGCCGGGCAGGCTGGGCTGAAGGAGCAGGTGGGGTAGGCGGGTGATGTACTGTATTAAAGGGCCCGTATCAGGTGTGTTACGGTTCATATACATACTGTGATGTCACAAAGGAAGGCACAGTTAAAGGCACAGTTAAAACAGTGTTCAGTATAAACAGTGTAACAGCGCATTTCTCTGTTCTCCATTAATGTCCTCCTCTTCGCTCTCCTTCATCACCCTCCTGTTCCCCTGTTCTCCTGAACCCTGATTGTTCTCCTGTTCGTTTCCCGATCCCTGTTCCCCCGTTTTCCCGTTCCTACTTCTCCATTATCTGGAGCCTGACCGTGTTTCGTTATACTGTACAACCCTGTATTGGTATAATGACAAAGTTGAATTGAATTGAATTCTCACGTTCCTTCTTTCCCATTCTCTCATTGTTCTCTTGTTGTTCCCCCACTCTGTTGTTCTCCCATTCCCCCATTCTTTGTTCTCC
The DNA here is from genome assembly GCA_024036415.1 of Prochilodus magdalenae. NCBI lineage: Eukaryota > Metazoa > Chordata > Actinopteri > Characiformes > Prochilodontidae > Prochilodus > Prochilodus magdalenae. The sequence continues at coordinate 98,554 of JAMWET010002547.1, forward strand.
TGATCTCTTGCTTTACCATTCTACTGTTCTCCCGTTTTCTGTTTCCCCCATTCTCCTGTTGTTCTCCCGTTCTATTTTCCTGTTCCTCCATTCTCAGGACACACCACAGGCCGGCCGGAGCCCGTCTCTGTTGCTGGTGGATCTGAGGAGGGGGTTCTATATGGTGGAGGTCAGCAGTCAGTGCTGGAGGACTCAGTCTCATTGGCATTCAGCGCCACCGTCATCATCATCGTCACGGTTATCATGTCCGCTAGCGCCTACCTCTGCTTCCTCAAGTACGTGTGCACCGGCTGCTGCAAGCCCACGCAGGTAGCGCCCATCACTCACCTGAACCCCAACAAGAGCGAGGAGCAGGTATGAAGACCAGTGGTCACACTAGTGGAGCTTATCACCGCGTCATTACCCTCCTGCTTATGTGGAGTTCTGGATTGGCGGGTGGAGCTGTAAGGATAGGACGTGCAGGCTTGGCCTGACCAGCAGGGGGAACCCATACCAAACCCACGCTGAACTCATAATGATCCCATACCGAACCCACACTGAACCCATACCAAACCCACACTGAACCCATACCAAACCCACACTGAACCCATACCAAACCCACACTGAACCCACACTGAACCCATACTGAACCCATAATGATCCCATACTGAACCCACACCGAACCCATACCAAACCCACACTGAACTCATAATGAACCCATACCAAACCCACACTGAACCCATACCAAACCCACACTGAACCCACACTGAACCCATACTGAACCCATAATGATCCCATACTGAACCCACACTGAACCCATACCAAACACACACCGAACCCATACCAAACCCAAACTCAACCCATACTGATCCCATACTGATCCCATACTGAACCCATACCATCCCACACTGAACCCATACTGAACCCACACTGAACCCATACCAAACCCACACTGAACCCATACCAAACCCACACTGAACCCATACCAAACCCATACTGATCCCATACTGAACCCATACCAAACCCACACTGAACCCATACCAAACCCACACTGAACCCATAACGATCCCATACTGAACCCACACTGAACCCATACCAAACCCACACTGATCCCATACCAAACCCACACTGAACCCAAACCAAAGCCACACTGAACCCATAACGATCCCATACTGAACCCATACCAAACCCACACTGAACCCATACCAAACCCACACCGAACCCATACCAAACCCACACTGAACCCATACCAAACCCATACTGATCCCATACTGAACCCATACCAAACCCACACTGAACCCATACCAAACCCACACTGAACCCATACAAAACCCACACACCGAACCCATACCAAACCCACACCAAACCCATACTGATCCCATACGAACCCATACTGATCCCATACTGATCCCATACTGAACCCATACCGAACCCATACCGAACCCACACTGAACCCATGCTGAACCCACACTGAACCCATACCAAACCCACACTGATCCCATACTGATCCCATACTGATCCCATACTGATCCCATACTGAACCCATACTGAACTCATACTGATCCCATACTGATCCCATACTGAACCCATACCAAACCCACACTGAACCCATACCAAACCCAAACTTAAACCATACTGAACCCACACTGATCCCACACTGATACCATGTTAATGATGAATATGATAAAGGGTCGTATAAGGGTCACATGTTTATGATTAACATCTTTTTAATAAATGTGTCGTGTCTGTTTTGCTCTGTACGCCATCCCTCTGATCCACATCCACGTCATGCTTCTGATCCACCGGTTTTCCTTGATAGCCGGAGCAGGTGATTTACCTGAAATACTCCTTACATCCCGATAAATAAATCAACATTCCAATGCTCCAACCATGAAAAGGAAAAACTCTTACCTGTGGAGGTCTGTTCATATAGACTGCGTACCTGTCTGTCTACCTACCTCATCACCTGCCTACATCACAGCTGAAAGGTAGAGGGGCCAGGTGATACAGCCAACAGCTCACACTTCTGAGGACAGATGGAGAGAAGAGGACAGACGGAGGGAGGGCTTTGGGTCTGAGGAAGTGTGTTTGATGGTGTATGTTAATGTATATGAGTTCCGCACCTCTCCAACAACTGTGCCGTGTTTTGGGGGGCCCTGGAGGGACGGCAGAAAGAAGGGGGTGGGAATTTTTGGTTAGCTGACCCTTCCTGGTTTCTACCAGGACTAAAAGGGTGAGCTCAGGAGATCAGCAGCGCAGCAGACTCCGACATTTCAGAGGAGAACTGTGGTTGTCATAGCCGGCTCTTCAGTCCAGCTCAAAAGAACATAATAGCGCCCCCTACAGGAGTTCAGCAGTGTGCTAGTGCTGAGCTGTCAGTGACTCACATTTACAGTCATTAACACACATGTAAATAACCTCCCAACACTTTAACAGTGACTCAGTAAAGTGAACATGGCTCATATTCACAGTCAGTGACATATCTAGAACCTCCAGAAGGACCACAGTGATGTGTGATTAGTTACTCTAACCTGTAAGACCTTTAGTCCAGCACCTGAAGTCCTGGATATCTACCTGGACATCACAGAGACAACTGGATCGTGTTCTGTAGGACGTTTCCAGATGTGAACCACTTAATGCAGTGAGTGAGGTGGTTCTAGTAAGCCTGTGTTTAACAGAACTGACCTCCTCCGCTCCTCCTATCTGTGTAGCTCATGACCCATACAGTCCCAGGGCGGACTAGAGGAGCTTCACCTGTGATACAGTGCAACTCTTATTGTTCCACGTGACTAATAGGGTTCTAACGTGTTCTCATATCCGAGGAGATCAGGAGATCTCATATAATAGGAGATCAGAACCACGATGTTCGCCAGTGAGCAGTGAAAGGTGGAGGTTCTCTGAAGAACTGGGAAAATCTGGAACCAGACTAGAAGAATGTTGCTGTGCGGTCAGCAGGTTCTGCAGGTCAGTCATCATAGGGTGCAGTCTGAGGTCAGTCAGTGCTGGTCAGTCGGTCTGGGGGTCAGACAGTCTGTAGCTGAACAGTGTGGGATGAAGCTCACCTAATGATGAAGGAACATGACTGTAAGGAAAGCTGCGAGTGAGTGCGGGCCGGAGGTGGAACGTAGCGAGGTACCTGCTCCCTGTTCTGCTACAGGTGGCGTAATCAGGTGCTTGGTACAATAAAAACCCTGATGGAAATGCATTACTGGGGTTAGGGTTAGGTGTTGGGTGGTGTTGGGTGGTGTTGAACTAGAAGGCTCTACCCGCTGTAGCTGTTCTGAATAAGGTGGTGAATTTATACCGTCTATTTCTGAGCGTCATGTGACCTGTCCGAGAGTGTGACGTTCCCCTTCATGTATTCGGCATGTAACAAATATGATCCTGTAAAACAGTGTAACCGCTCTCAACCCGGAACATTAAACCTGCTCTGCTTCCTGTGATGTCAGGGTTATTGTGTCGTAACTGTCAGTGTCTGTCAGCTACACAGTACAGTATCTGTCTGATACGAATGTAGTTATAGATGTATAGATGTAGTTATAGATGTATAGATGTAGTTATAGATGTATGTATGCAGTTATAGATGTATGTATGTATGTATAGATGTATAGATGTAGTTATAGATGTATAGATGTATAGATGTAGTTATAGATGTATAGATGTAGTTATAGATGTATATATGTATGTATAGATGTATAGATGTAGTTATAGATGTATGTATGTAGTTATAGATGTATGTATGCAGTTATAGATGTATGTATGTATGTATGTATGTATGTATAGATGTATAGATGTAGTTATAGATGTATAGATGTATAGATGTAGTTATAGATGTATAGATGTAGTTATAGATGTATATATGTATGTATAGATGTATAGATGTAGTTATAGATGTATGTATGTAGTTATAGATGTATGTATGCAGTTATAGATGTATGTATGTATGTATGTATAGATGTATAGATGTAGTTATAGATGTATGTATGTATGCAGTTATAGATGTATATATGTATGCACAGATGTATAGATGTAGTTATAGATGTATGTATGTAGTTATAGATGTATAGATGTAGTTATAGATGTATGTATGTAGTTATAGATGTATGTATGTAGTTATAGATGTATGTATGCAGTTATAGATGTATGTATGTATGTATGTATGTATAGATGTATAGATGTATGTATAGATGTATAGATGTAGTTATAGATGTATGTATGTATGTAGTTATAGATGTATGTATGTATCGATGTATAGATGTAGTTATAGATGTATGTATGTATGTAGTTATAGATGTATGTATGTAGTTATAGATGTATGTATGTAGTTATAGATGTATGTATGTAGTTATAGATGTATAGATGTAGTTATAGATGTATAGATGTAGTTATAGATGTATGTATGTAGTTATAGATGTATGTATGCAGTTATAGATGTATGTATGTATGTATGTATAGATGTATAGATGTAGTTATAGATGTAGTTGTAGATGTATGTATGTATGTAGTTATAGATGTATGTATGTATCGATGTATAGATGTAGTTATAGATGTATGTATGTATGTAGTTATAGATGTATGTATGTATGTATGTATAGATGTATAGATGTAGTTATAGATGTATGTATGTATGTAGTTATAGATGTATGTATAGATGTATAGATGTAGTTATAGATGTATGTATGTATGTATATGTATGTATCCGTATATGTGTATATATATAACTGATGATCCGCTCTGAGTCTCTGATCTAGACTCTATCAGAGACGTTCTCTCGCCTCCTGGAGCTGAAGGGTTCTTACACATTTACAGATCTCCTGACTGACTCCCTGAAGAGTCTGGCTTCTACTGCATGGAGTTTCATCACCCCACAAAGAAGGATCTAAAACTCGACTACAGAGTCTAGTACGCTCAAAACATGGTCATGGGTCCTTTAGTAAAGACAGCTGTTCTAGATATTAGAACCTTCAACATCCAGAGATTCGTTTGTTTACTTCTCTGCATGGTGCAAGGTTCTCCAGATAGGTGGAGAATGTGGATTATATACAGATAGTTACAGATAGGGTTAGGGTTAGGGTTTAGGGTTTATGGTTAGGGTTTAGGGTTTAGGGTTTAGTTTTAGGGTTTATGGTTGGGGTTTAGGGTTAGGGTTAGGGTTGGGGTTTAGGGTTTAGGGTTTATGGTTAGGGTTTAGGGTTTAGGGTTTATGGTTGGGGTTTAGTTTTAGGGTTTATGGTTGGGGTTTAGGGTTAGGGTTTATGGTTGGGGTTTAGGGTTTAGGGTTTATGGTTAGGGCTTATGGTTAGGGTTAGGGTTAGGGTTTAGGGTTTAGTTTTAGGGTTTAGGGTTTAGTTTTAGGGTTTAGGGTTTATGGTTGGGGTTTAGGGTTAGGGTTGGGGTTTAGTTTTAGGGTTTATGGTTGGGGTTTAGGGTTTAGGGTTAGGGTTTATGGTTGGGGTTTATGGTTAGGGTTTAGGTTTAGGGTTTATGGTTGGGGTTTAGGGTTAGGGTTAGGGTTTATGGTTGGGGTTTAGAGGTTAGGGTTTATGGTTGGGGTTTAGGGTTTAGGGGTTAGGGTATATGGTTGGGGTTTAGGGTTTATGGTTGGGGTTTAGGGTTAGGGTTAGGGTTTAGGGTTAGGGTTAGGGTTTAGGGTTAGGGTTTATAGTTTAGGGTTAGGGTTTATGGTTTAGGGTTAGGGTTTAGGTTTAGGGTTTATGGTTGGGGTTTAGGGTTAGGGTTTATGGTTGGGGTTTAGAGGTTAGGGTTTATGGTTGGGGTTTAGGGTTTAGGGTTTAGGGGTTAGGGTATATGGTTGGGGTTTAGGGTTTATGGTTGGGGTTTAGGGTTAGGGTTAGGGTTAGGGTTTATGGTTTAGGGTTAGGGTTTAGGGTTAGGGTTTATAGTTTAGGGTTAGGGTTTATGGTTTAGGGTTAGGGTTTAGGTTTAGGGTTTATGGTTGGGGTTTAGGGTTAGGGTTAGGGTTTATGGTTGGGGTTTAGAGGTTGGGGTTTAGGGTTTAGGGTTTAGGGGTTAGGGTATATGGTTGGGGTTTAGGGTTTATGGTTGGGGTTTAGGGTTAGGGTTAGGGTTAGGGTTAGGGTTTATAGTGTTAGGGTTTATAGTGTAGGGTTAGGGTTTATGGTTTAGGGTTAGGGTTTAGGGCACCTACACTTCACATTTACTTTATTTAGCAGACGCAACGGAGCTACAGAACCAAACTGCTGGACTATGTGGAGAAATCCAGCGCTCCAGGCTGGGACGGGGATGTCAGCACTTACATTCTCTTCCGATGGATCCCAACTGTCATGGTGGATGTTCATCTTTAAACCAGGGTTAGGGTTAGGGTGGTGCTACATACACCACCCCAACAGCAGCCTGTAAGTAGCAGCCATGCTGTGTGATTGTATCCGTGTGTGGCGGTTGGAGCAGATCATCTTAAACTGAGAGCTCCATAGTGAGGATCAACTTTAGTCTACTGTGTGTTGGTGTCCAGATGGAGCCAGTAGCTAGTTTTTTTTTTGTTCCTGAGGCTGTGTGTCTCATGAACGCTGCACGGACACTTTACATTGCACTCCCTCTACTGCATCCTCGCACCTTCTGTACTGTCAGTGCACTTTATTCATCACCGAGCCACCGTACACATGTTTACAGACTGTTCTCATATTATCTCCACCTCAGATGTTATTTTTATTGTGCGCATACTGTCTACTCGCACTACTCTTACAGTTCAAACATTCATTGTAAATGCTGCTCTATACATTCATATATATGTATATAGATATGCTTATATATGTATATATTTATTATTACGGCTCTTTATGTAAATAATACTGTACTTGCACTTCTGGTTAGATGCTAACTGCATTTCATTGGCTCTGTACCTGCACTCTGCACAATGACAATAAAGTTGAATCTAATCTACTCTAGTACAGGGAACGTTAGCCATTAGCATTAGCTCCAAGTAACTAGCATAGCATTAGCATCTCACTCTAAACACAAGGCTCAATTAGTCTATTTCACAATGGTGCAGAGCTCATCTAAACCAACCAATTATCTAATTATTTATGAGGTGGCCAAAAAGGAAAAACCCAAGAAGGGTTAGGGTTAGGGTTAGCCCAGAAGGTCTGGAAAGGAAGACCAACCTCGAGATGATTGGTGGTCTTCCAAGAGGGTCAGTCCTCCATATGCTGCAGTGGAGAAACCTGCATGACTAAGTCGGAGCTGAGAACGATCGCTGGTGATCCAGAATTACACCAAGACCTCCTGGATCTTCAGAGGGAATGAGATGGTGAGATTGCTGGGATTGAGCATCAGGTGGTGAGATATCAGCCAGACGTGCTGAGGTGTGACTGTCAGATGGTGGGATGGAGATGATTAGGTGTCATCTCTGTAGCAGTGGTAGGAGGAGCTATGAGGAGAAGCTCCATCACCAAGAAAGGACAGAGGAGACCCTGTGAACTCCAACAGAGCTGGTGGTGTTACTGAGAACATGTTTCTCCTGCCTTCATGCGTCAGCACCGCTCCAGTACAAGATCATCTGGGTGGTAAGGTGTCTGTGAGACGCCTTCTCAGCTCATCTTAAAGACCCGCCGCTCTCCACTCCCTCAGCGGGGCCGTCCTCCCTCTGCAGCTGCTTTATGGTCTGTGTTTGTGTCCTCTAAAGCATGAATAATTAATTAGCCAGGTCCAGCAGATTGCTCATATGCTGAGGACACACAGTTCGGCTGGTCAGCACCGCTGTGATCTGTGGCGGCGCTAACGATGAGGTTATGGGGGTTTAATGATCCGTGGACGGCCGTGTCAGTGGCTCTGCTGCTGTCTTGGTTGGGGTTGAGGTGTTGACTCTATGGCCTCTATGGCCTCCAGATAGCCTTTGTGGAAATCCTGCTATGTCCATGTTTTATTAACCCAGCGGTGAAACACCAAATAAATAAAATAAAGAGACAGGCGAAGAACCCGCACGGCTCAGGTGAGCTCTGAAACGTTCAGCATCAGAGCCGAACAGCCGTCCTGAGTTTCCACCTCGATCGATCTCAGATGATCAAAGCCTCTCCATCTCCAACACCAGCGCTGTAGACCCTCTCCACAGACTCCAGCCTGCAGGTCTATCATCCAGCCTCGTCTGGAGCCCCCTCGTAACAAGCACACTTAAAGCTGAGTGCACTAATACCAGGTGCTAGCAGTGACCTGTAGGCTTCTGTGTGATGTTCAGTATTTCTGTGTGATGTTCAGTGTCTCTGTGTGATGTTCAGTATTTCTGTGTGATGTTCAGTGTCTCTGTGTGATGGTCAGTATTTAAGTGTGATGTTCAGTATCTCCGTGTGATGTTCAGTATCTCTGTGTGATGTTCAGTATTTCTGTGTGATGGTCAGTGTCTCTGTGTGATGGTCAGTGTCTCTGTGTGATGTTCAGTATTTCTGTGTGATGGTCAGTGTCTCTGTGTGATGGTCAGTATCTCCGTGTGATGTTCAGTATCTCCGTGTGATGTTCAGTATCTCTGTGTGATGTTCAGTATTTCTGTGTGATGGTCAGTATCTCTATGTGATGTTCAGTTTCTCTGTGTGATGGTTAGTGTCTCTGTGTGATGTTCAGTATCTCCGTGTGATGTTCAGTATCTCTGTGTGATGGTCAGTGTCTCTGTGTGATGTTCAGTATCTCCGTGTGATGTTCAGTATCTCTGTGTGATGTTCAGTGTCTCTGTGTGATGTTCAGTATCTCTGTGTGATGTTCAGTATCTCCGTGTGATGTTCAGTATCTCTGTGTGATGTTCAGTGTCTCTGTGTGATGTTCAGTATCTCTGTTATGTTCAGTATCTCTGTGTGATGTTCAGTATCTCCGTGTGATGTTCAGTATCTCTGTGTGATGTTCAGTGTCTCTGTGTGATGTTCAGTATCTCTGTTACGTTCAGTGTCTCTGTGTGATGTTCAGTATCTCTGTGTGATGTTCAGTATCTCCGTGTGATGTTCAGTATCTCTGTTACGTTCAGTATCTCCGTGTGATGTTCAGTATCTCTGTGTGATGTTCAGTGTCTCTGTGTGATGTTCAGTATCTCTGTGTGATGTTCAGTATCTCCGTGTGATGTTCAGTATCTCTGTGTGATGTTCAGTATCTCTGTTATGTTCAGTATCTCTGTGTGATGTTCAGTATCTCTGTGTGATGTTCAGTGTCTCTGTGTGATGTTCAGTATCTCCGTGTGATGTTCAGTATCTCTGTGTGATGGTCAGTGTCTCTGTGTGATGTTCAGTATCTCTGTGTGATGGTCAGTGTCTCTGTGTGATGTTCAGTATCTCCGTGTGATGTTCAGTATCTCTGTGTGATGTTCAGTGTCTCTGTGTGATGTTCAGTATCTCTGTTACGTTCAGTATCTCTGTGTGATGTTCAGTATCTGTGTGATGTTCAGTATCTCTGTGTGATGTTCAGTATCTGTGTGATGTTCAGTGTCTCTGTGTGATGTTCAGTATCTCTGTGTGATGTTCAGTATCTCCGTGTGATGTTCAGTATCTCTGTGTGATGTTCAGTGTCTCTGTGTGATGTTCAGTATCTCTGTTATGTTCAGTATCTCTGTGTGATGTTCAGTATCTGTGTGATGTTCAGTATCTCCGTGTGATGTTCAGTATCTCTGTGTGATGTTCAGTGTCTCTGTGTGATGTTCAGTATCTCTGTTACGTTCAGTGTCTCTGTGTGATGTTCAGTATCTCTGTGTGATGTTCAGTATCTCCGTGTGATGTTCAGTATCTCTGTTACGTTCAGTATCTCCGTGTGATGTTCAGTATCTCTGTGTGATGTTCAGTGTCTCTGTGTGATGTTCAGTATCTCTGTGTGATGTTCAGTATCTCCGTGTGATGTTCAGTATCTCTGTGTGATGTTCAGTGTCTCTGTGTGATGTTCAGTATCTCTGTGTGATGTTCAGTATCTCCGTGTGATGTTCAGTATCTCTGTGTGATGTTCAGTGTCTCTGTGTGATGGTCAGTGTCTCTATGTGATGTTCAGTTTCTCTGTGTGATGGTTAGTGTCTCTGTGTGATGTTCAGTATCTCCGTGTGATGTTCAGTATCTCTGTGTGATGGTCAGTGTCTCTGTGTGATGTTCAGTATCTCCGTGTGATGTTCAGTATCTCTGTGTGATGTTCAGTGTCTCTGTGTGATGTTCAGTATCTCTGTTACGTTCAGTATCTCTGTGTGATGTTCAGTATCTCTGTGTGATGTTCAGTATCTGTGTGATGTTCAGTATCTGTGTGATGTTCAGTATCTCTGTGTGATGTTCAGTATCTCCGTGTGATGTTCAGTATCTCTGTGTGATGTTCAGTATCTCTGTGATGTTCAGTATCTCCGTGTGATGTTCAGTATCTCTGTGTGATGTTCAGTGTCTCTGTGTGATGGTCAGTGTCTCTATGTGATGTTCAGTATCTCTGTGTGATGGTCAGTGTCTCTGTGTGATGTTCAGTATCTCCGTGTGATGTTCAGTATCTGTGTGATGTTCAGTATTTGTGTGATGTTCAGTATCTCTGTTACGTTCAGTATCTCTGTGTGATGTTCAGTATCTGTGTGATGTTCAGTATCTCTGTGTGATGTTCAGTATCTGTGTGATGTTCAGTATCTGTGTGATGTTCAGTATCTGTGTGATGTTCAGTATCTGTGTGATGTTCAGTATCTCAGTATAGTACTAGCCCACTGGAATAGACTTATCGTGTGGGGAGATTCGGCCGTTTTATTGGTGTCTATGAAATGGATCCACAGGACCCAGATTTAACCCCAGTTTGGATTTATCTGGATGAAAAGATCACAGAGGATCTCAGATCTTCCTCTAATTAAAAGGTACCTGCAGGTCCGAGCCCTCGTTTCCCAGACACTCACTGCGTTTGTCCGATCAGTCAAGAGAGTATCTGTGAGGTCAGACACTGCTGTTGGACTAGAAGGCCTGACGCTCCAGTTCAAAGGTGCCCATTGAAGTTCCGCCACCTGAAACACCTTAGTCCATGTCTCTATGGCTCTGGCTCTGTGCACAGGGACGCAGTCTCGCTGGAACAGAAAAGGGCTCTTCCCGAAACTAGGGTTAGGGTTAGGGTTAGTGTAACTGAGTTAGGTGTCTCCGTGTGCAGGTGTTTGGAATGTGTTATAGGCCTGAATTCCAGGAAAGGGTGGATTTTCCAGCTGTAATGCAGCCTGTCAGACAGAACATGACCTATCCTGGGTGCATACTGTGTGCGGGATAGGAGTCACGGCGGTCTGGTGTGGGGTCGTACTTACAGCTCTGCACAGTAATGTGTTATGGAATTCCATAACGGACCAGTCTGGTGAAAATCCTCCGTCTGGTAGGTGTCAGGTGTGATGACATGCTCCTGTTCGGTCCTCTCCGGTCTAATCCTGTCTAAGCATGCGCTCTCAGGAAGGCTGTGCGTCTGTGTGGTGGAGCAGTGATTAGAGGGCTGAGAGCTGTTGGTGTTAGTGCCTGATTGCGGTGCGGTGGATGCGGCTGATTCAGTGTTTATATGGTTCTCGCGAGTCGATCACTCGGCGCTATTCCGAAATACGCTCCACAGGTGACCATACCAGCTATTTATGTGTTAGCCGGATGGATCTTGTGCGGGTAACATCCGTTTCAGTCCTGAAAGCATTCCAGCTGATTCCCTCTCACTCCCTCATTCCAGCTCATTCCCTCTCCCTCCCTCATTCCAGCTCATTCCCTCTCCCTCCCTCATTCCAGCTCATTCCCACTCCCTCCCTCATTCCAGCTCATTCCCACTCCCTCCCTCATTCCAGCTCATTCCCTCGCCTCCTAAATCCCTCATTCCAGCTCATTCCCACTCCCTCCCTCATTCCAGCTCATTCCCTCTCCCTCCCTCATTCCAGCTCATTCCCTCTCCCTCCCTCATTCCAGCTCATTCCCACTCCCTCCCTCATTCCAGCTCATTCCCTCTCCCTCCCTCATTCCAGCTCATTCCCTCTCCCTCCCTCATTCCAGCTCATTCCCTCTCCCTCCCTCATTCCAGCTCATTCGCTCCCTCTCCTAATGTCCAGCTCATTCGCCTCTCAATTCAGCTAGGCTCCCTCATTCCAGCTCATGCCCTCTGCCTATCCTCATTCCAGCTCATTCCCTCTCGCGCTCCGCTCATTGCGCAGCTCATTCCCCCTCCCTCCCTCATTCCAGCTCATTCGCTCTCGCTCCCTCATTACAGCTCATTCCCACTCCCTCCCTCATTCCAGCTCATTCCCTAGCCCTCCCTCATTCCAGGGCGTCATTCACCTCTCCCTCCTCATCAGCTGATTCAGTCTCACTCCCTCATTCCTCTTGCCTTCATTCCAGCTCTCTTCTTTTCCTTCTCACATCGGCTCATTCCCACTCCCTCACTCATCCCAGCTCCCTCATGAAATCCCTCATTCCAGGCTCATTGTCCTCTTCCTCCCTCATTCCAGGGCTCATTCCATTCACTCCCCATTCCAGCTCATTCCACTCTGATTCCTCACTCCTTCCAGCCCATCATTCCAGGTGTCTTTCCCTCATTCCACTATCTCCTCAATTCCAGCTCACTCCCTCTCGGCCCCCTCATTCCAGCTCATTCTCTCTCCCTCCCTCATAATCTCAAAGCTCATTCCCATCTCGCCCTCATTCCGCTCTTTCACTACTTCCTCATTCCAGCTCATTTGCTTCTCAACTGCCATGCATTCCAGCTCATTCCCTCTCCCTCCCTCATTCCAGCTCATTCCACTCCCTCCCTCATTCCAGCTCATTCCCTCTCACTCCCTCATTCACATCATTGCTCTTTGTCCCTATTCCCAGCTATCCAGATCACTCCAGCTTTCCAACTATTCCTTCTTTCTTCCGGTTTCTCAGCTCATTCCCTCTCCCTCCCTAATTCCAGCTTCATCTCCCCTCTCCCTCCCTCATTCCAGCTCATTCTCTCTTTCTCCCTCATTCCAGCTCATTCCCTCTCCCTCCCTCATTCAAGCTCATTCCCTCTCCCTCCCTCATTCCACCTCATTCTCTCACTCCCTCATTCCAGCTCATTCCCTCTCCCTCCCTCATTCCAGCTCATTCTCTCTCACTTCCTCATTCCAGCTCATTCCCTCTCCCTCCCTCATTCAAGCTCATTCCCTCTCCCTCCCTCATTCCACCTCATTCTCTCACTCCCTCATTCCAGCTCATTCCCTCTCCCTCCCTCATTCCACCTCATTCTCTCACTCCCTCATTCCAGCTCATTCCCTCTCCCTCCCTCATTCCAGCTCATTCTCTCTTTCCTCCATCATGTTTCGCCAGTCCTCTCCCTATCCCTCCTCATTCAAGCCTCCATTCCCTTCTCCCCCCTCATTTCCACCTCATTCTCTCACTTCCTCATTCCAGCTGATTCCCTCTCATATCCTCATTCCAGCTCATTCCCTCTCCCTCCCTCATTCCAGCTCATTCCCTCTCCCTCCCTCATTCCAGCTCATTCCCTCTCACTCCCTCATTCCAGCTCATTCCCACTCCCTCCCTCATTCCAGCTCATTCCCTCTCCCTCCCTCATTCCAGCTCATTCCCTCTCCCTCCCTCATTCCAGCTCATTCTCTCTCACTTCCTCATTCCCTCTCGCCCTCATTCTCCCTCATTCCAGCTCATTCCCTCTCCCTCCCTCATTCAAGCTCATTCCCTCTCCCTCCCTCATTCCACCTCATTCTCTCACTCCCTCATTCCAGCTGATTCCCTCTCATATCCTCATTCCAGCTCATTCCCTCTCCCTCCCTCATTCCAGCTCATTCTCTCTCACTTCCTCATTCCAGCTCATTCCCTCTCGCCCTCATTCCAGCTGATTCCCTCTCATATCCTCATTCCAGCTCATTCCCTCTCCCTCCCTCATTCCAGCTCATTCCCTCTCCCTCCCTCATTCCAGCTCATTCCCTCTCCCTCCCTCATTCCAGCTCATTCCCTCTCCCTCCCTCATTCCAGCTCATTCTCTCTTTCTCCCTCATTCCAGCTCATTCCCTCTCCCTCCCTCATTCAAGCTCATTCCCTCTCCCTCCCTCATTCCACCTCATTCTCTCACTCCCTCATTCCAGCTGATTCCCTCTCATATCCTCATTCCAGCTCATTCCCTCTCCCTTCCTCATTCCAGCTCATTCCCTCTCCCTTCCTCATTCCAGCTCATTCTCTCTCACTTCCTCATTCCAGCTCATTCCCTCTCGCCCTCATTCCAGCTCATTCCCTCTCCCTCCCTCATTCCAGCTCATTCTCTCTCACTTCCTCATTCCCTCTCGCCCTCATTCCAGCTCATTCCCACTCCCTCCCTCATTCCAGCTCATTCCCTCTCACTCCCTCATTCCCTCTCCCTCCCTCATTCCAACTCATTCTCTCACTTCCTCATTCCAGCTCATTCCCACTCACTCTCTCATTCCAGCTCATTCCCTCTCCCTCCCTCATTCCAGCTCATTCTCTCACTTCCTCATTCCAGCTCACTCCCTCTCCCTCCCTCATTCCAGCTCATTCCCTCTCACTCCCTCATTCCCTCTCTCTCCCTCATTCCAGCTCAGTCTCCTCTGAATGTGCTGGTTCACTGGTGGTTTGGGATTATTGGCGTTGTGGGCATGGTGACCCCGGGTTCTCCCTGCATATGTAAATATAACACAGTTCATATGCAGGAGGGGGCGGGGCTAAACCGCTGAGTATATATATTCATTGTTGTAAACAGGATTTTAATGCCCTCACATAAGCCCTGAGTTCAGCGTGGGTGCCTCTCCGTGTGGGGTCTGGAGGAACAGCGGGGCTGGCTGAAGCTTTCTGAGTGTGTGTGTCTTACATTGAAACCTATTTAAAGAACCGAGGGAACGCTGGTTCTCCGTGATAGGAGCTCCTTAAAGGCCGTTCTCTGTAATCCTGGTGCTCTGTGTGAGGAACAGCCGGCCTAATTAAGTGACGAATATGAATGTGGAGATGAAGATGGCACTTCTTTCACACATGCTAATGTCTCCAGACGCGGACCAGCTCTCCCCCGCCGAGGCGGCTTTCTCCTCATCACGCTACACATCACGCGCTCCTCGTCTAAGAATAGCCTCCATCAGTCTCTTTGCTGGATGCCTCTTTTCATGTCTCCGCTCTCCACTCCTTCAGCCTCCATCCGCAGCCCGTCCGTCTCCTACCCTGCGTTATCCTGAGTGAGAGGCGTGGGGGAGATTAATACGGCAGGCAGATGAAGGATAGCGTGGCTGGCGTAACCGGGCTGGAGAGATCTGAGCCTGGTTTAGCTGCTCCACTGTCTGACGTGAGCGGGTGAACTCAGCTCTCTGTTCCAGCTTCATGTTATCATCAAGTCCCACAGTACGAAGACAGGCCCACCTGCTGAATAATTGGACACTCGAACGAATTAGGTACATCCTGATCCACATCTGATTTAGTACTGACGTTTTAAATCCAACACTTGTTTATAAATCCAGTTATAGAAACACATTACGGTTCTCACCTATGGGTCCTGGAGGAACCTCCTGCAGATCTGGAGCTCCTCCAGACTGATTGGACACAAACTGCTTAAGTGCTGGGTTGTACATGCAGGCTGTGTGAGAGAGGAGGGCAGCTTTATAAATCTGATTCTGACTGGTTTATAAATCTGATTTAGACTGGCTTATAAATCTGATTCTGACTGGTTTATAAATCTGATTTAGACTGGCTTATAAATCTGATTTAGACTGGCTTATAAATCTGATTTAGACCGGTTTATAAATCTGATTCTGACTGGCTTATAAATCTGATTTAGACTGGTTTATAAATCTGATTCTGACTGGTTTATAAATCTGATTCTGACTGGTTTATAAATCTGATTCTGACTGGTTTATAAATCTGATTCTGACTGGTTTATAAATCTGATTCTGACTGGTTTATAAATCTGATTCTGACTGGTTTATAAATCTGATTTAGACTGGTTTATAAATCTGATTTAGACTGGTTTATAAATCTGATTCTGACTGGTTTATAAATCTGATTTAGACTGGTTTATAAATCTGATTTAGACTGGTTTTTAAATCTGATTTAGACTGGTTTTTAAATCAGATTTAGACTGGTTTATAAATCTGATTTAGACTGGTTTATAAATCGGATTCTGACTGGTTTATAAACCGGATTCTGACTGGTTTATAAATCTGATTTAGACTGGTTTATAAATCTGATTTAGACTGGTTTTTTAAATCTGATTTAGACTGGTTTATAAATCGGATTTAGACTGGTTTATAAATCTGATTCTGACTGGTTTATAAATCTGATTTAGACTGGTTTATAAATCTGATTTAGACTGGTTTTTAAATCGGATTTAGACTGGTTTATAAATCGGATTTAGACTGGTTTATAAATCTGATTTAGACTGGCTTATAAATCTGATTCTGACTGGTTTATAAATCTGATTTAGACTGGCTTATAAATCTGATTTAGACTGGCTTATAAATCTGATTTAGACTGGTTTATAAATCTGATTCTGACTGGTTTATAAATCTGATTTAGACTGGTTTATAAATCTGATTCTGACTGGTTTATAAATCTGATTCTGACTGGTTTATAAATCTGATTCTGACTGGTTTATGAATCTGATTCTGACTGGTTTATAAATCTGATTTAGACTGGTTTATAAATCTGATTCTGACTGGTTTATAAATCTGATTTAGACTGGTTTATAAATCTGATTTAGACTGGTTTATAAATCTGATTTAGACTGGCTTATAAATCTGATTCTGACTGGTTTATAAATCTGATTTAGACTGCTTTATAAATCTGATTTAGACTGGTTTATAAATCTGATTTAGACTGGTTTATAAATCTGATTTAGACTGGTTTATAAATCTGATTCTGACTGGTTTATAAATCTGATTCTGACTGGTTTATAAATCTGATTTAGACTGGTTTATAAATCTGATTTAGACTGGCTTATAAATCTGATTCTGACTGGTTTATAAATCTGATTTAGACTGGCTTATAAATCTGATTTAGACTGGCTTATAAATCTGATTTGGACTGGTTTATAAATCTGATTTAGACTGGTTTATAAATCTGATTTAGACTGGTTTATAATTCTGATTCTGACTGGTTTATGAATCTGATTCTGACTGGTTTATGAATCTGATTCTGCCTGGTTTATAAATCTGATTCTGACTGGTTTATAAATCTGATTCTGACTGGTTTATGAATCTGATTCTGACTGGTTTATGAATCTGATTCTGCCTGGTTTATAAATCTGATTCTGACTGGTTTATAAATCTGATTCTGACTGGTTTATAAATCTGATTCTGACTGGTTTATAAATCTGATTTAGACTGGCTTATAAATCTGATTCTGACTGGTTTATAAATCTGATTCTGACTGGTTTATAAATCTGATTCTGACTGGTTTATGAATCTGATTCTGACTGGTTTATGAATCTGATTCTGCCTGGTTTATAAATCTGATTCTGACTGGTTTATAAATCTGATTCTGACTGGTTTATAAATCTGATTTAGACTGGTTTATAAATCTGATTTAGACTGGCTTATAAATCTGATTCTGACTGGTTTATAAATCTGATTCTGACTGGTTTATGAATCTGATTTGGACTGGCTTATAAATCTGATTCTGACTGGTTTATAAATCTGATTCTGACTGGTTTATGAATCTGATTTGGACTGGCTTATAAATCTGATTCTGACTGGTTTATAAATCTGATTCTGACTGGTTTATAAATCTGATTCTGACTGGTTTATAAATCTGATTTAGACTGGTTTATAAATCTGATTTAGACTGGCTTATAAATCTGATTCTGACTAGTTTACAAATCTGATTTAGACTGGTTTATAAATCTGATTTAGACTGGTTTTTAAATCTGATTTAGACTGGTTTTTAAATCAGATTTAGACTGGTTTATAAATCTGATTTAGACTGGTTTATAAATCGGATTCTGACTGGTTTATAAACCGGATTCTGACTGGTTTATAAATCTGATTTAGACTGGTTTATAAATCTGATTTAGACTGGTTTTTAAATCTGATTTAGACTGGTTTATAAATCGGATTTAGACTGGTTTATAAATCGGATTCTGACTGGTTTATAAATCTGATTTAGACTGGTTTATAAATCTGATTTAGACTGGTTTTTAAATCGGATTTAGACTGGTTTATAAATCTGATTCTGACTGGTTTATAAATCTGATTCTGACTGGTTTATAAATCGGATTTAGACTGGTTTATAAATCGGATTTAGACTGGTTTTTAAATCGGATTTAGACTGGTTTATAAATCGGATTTAGACTGGTTTATAAATCTGATTCTGACTGGTTTATAAATCTGATTTAGACTGGTTTATAAATCTGATTTAGACTGGTTTATAAATCTGATTCTGACTGGTTTATAAATCTGATTTAGACTGGTTTATAAATCTGATTTAGACTGGTTTATAAATCTGATTCTGACTGGTTTATAAATCTGATTCTGACTGGTTTATAAATCTGATTTAGACTGGTTTATAAATCTGATTTAGACTGGTTTATAAATCTGATTCTGACTGGTTTATAAATCTGATTCGGACTGGTTTAAAAATCTGATTTAGACTGCTTTATAAATCTGATTTAGACTGGTTTATAAATCTAATTTAGACTGGTTTATAAATCTGATTCTGACTGGTTTATGAATCTGATTTGGACTGGTTTATAAATCTGATTCTGACTGGTTTATAAATCTGATTTGGACTGGTTTATAAATCTGATTCTGACTGGTTTATAAATCTGATTTGGACTGCTGTATAGTTCAAGTTTCAAGTTTCAGGTTTATTTGTCATATGCACAGCATGTAGGACATTTATGCATTGAAATGCTTGTGGTGAGGCTCAGGTTGATACTCTACAGGAAACTATAAACATACTAAACATTAAAATAAAGAGATATAAAGTTATATTAAATAAATACAAAATACACACAATACAGAATATACAGAGACAGGAGGGGTCTGGAGAAACTCTCTGATATGTACACTTATGAGACAGGTATAGTCTGAGAGAGGGTGTATGTATGTTTATGTCTGTTCCTGTTGTATAAAGTGTCTCAGTGATGTCCATAGCAGTGTTATATAAGGGTATTAATAATAAAGTGTCCGAGTGCAGTGCTGTGGTGGTGCTGGTGGTGTTGGTGAAAGGTTCACAGCTTGTTCAGGAACCTGATGTCTTGTGGGTAGAAACTGTTCATTAGCCATATAATATATATAAATCTGATTCTGACTGGTTTATGAATCTGATTCAGATGGTTCTGAGGTTCTTGACAGTGGTGGTGATGGGATGTCTAGACTATCTAGAACCCCTAGTGAACCTACATGTGTCTCTGAGTGTGTATGGAATGTTGGTGATGAAAACCTGGAAAACCTGGAAAACCTGGAAATACTAAGTTCCTTTGGGGGACTATTTGACCTCACAGCGCCCTGCAGCATGTATCCCTCCACCATGAATGGAGTTTAAGGCTGAGATCTTCTCCACACTATCATAAACAGCGTCTCAGACATCAGGCAGCGTATTCAGAACCACCTCCTGTAGGAACTTCCTGTGAGGGGGCTTTTAGAGGGGGACGTCTGGTTACCTTCACCAACACTGGGAACGGTTCTGACTGTATCTAGAACAGAGTGTTCCACACCGAACCCGCTCTGAATCACTCTATTTACATCTTAACTGATTATTTATACAGAGTCTCTGATAAACCGGGGGGTTAACTGGCAATACTGCTTGTAAACCAGTGTAGCGATGTAGTGCGCCTGCGCAGTGTGAGCTCGCGGCAGCGACGCGCCCAGCGCTACCCGGAAGTTAAAAGTTTGAGTTCTCGGACTGCAGCTCGGACTGTGTCTCTATTACAGCTGAATCAGAGGTGAGCGGTCAGTAACTCATACAGATTCACCTGGATGTATTATCCTGTAACCTGCACACCTGCTTTTCATCCCTGTCTGAGTTTAGTTTCGTTTCGCCTCAGTTCTGGAAGTTAGCTTAGCTACATTAGCAGGCTAATTAGCATCGCCCTCTCGGTTCCGCTTGTAGCAGTGAGGAGCGAACACTGTGACGGAGAGCTGCTCATGAGTGTGGTCTTATTCGAATCCCCCCGTTACCGTTATATTCTGGTACTTAAGGTGGAACTAAGTTAACCTGAGCAGGTAAAGCCCTGTGCTAGCCGTGTTCTCCTGAAAGACCGGGACTTTAACCAGCTATACAAGCTGCACATTTCTATTCCCGTGTTTGTATCGGGCTTCTGCTTCCTCCCGCTTCCCACCAGTGTTTATCTGATTTCCGCATCAGAATGTATTACCCTGTTCTTCAATCGTCAGGACCCCCACAAGACCACCACAGAGCAGGTAGTATGTGGGTGGTGGATCATTCTCAGCACTGCAGTGACACTGACGTGGTGGTGGTGTGTTAGTGTGTGTGGTGCTGGTGTGAGTGGATCAGACACAGCAGTGCTGTCGGATGGCTGAAGAGGACCAATCAGTTATTATTATTATTATTATTATTATTATTTTTTTTTTTTTTAGGTTACATCCCTGTAGTCCGGGACAGAGTAATGTTGATGAATATAATGCAGAGATAATGAATGACTGATGAGAGAAAGAGAATAATCCCTGCACTGTGGCGTGTAGAACAGAGATGTGATTAGTACGGTGTAACCCGAACGGTGGAGCCTCTCGTCTGAATGAGTACTCGGACAGGACCAGTAGATTAGAAACGTGGTCCCAACTCACAGACGCCGAGCAGCAGCCTGCTTCCCCAGCTTCGGTTCCTTTGCGCTCTGTCATTTCAGAGCTTTGCATGTGGATCAGAGAAGAGACACTGACAGTCTAGTTTTATAAGCAACACAGCAGTTTCCATAGTAACAGGCAGGTGTAGGTATGCATTGTGCCTAGCCTTCCTAAAGAACGCGGAGTGTGAGAGTGGCCTGCACTGAGATGTCCACAGGCCTCCGGAGGTGAAGGGCAGGAGCCCTTGTGTGGGTATAGTTAGCGCTGGTGGTGTTGGTGGCATGTTAGCACTGATGCGTGCTCCATGAGAAGGAGCACCAGGAGGTTTGGTGTTCAGAGGCTACTGAGTTCAGACACCTGTTAAAGCGCTGTGCTCCAGCAGGTCCACTTTTAGCCCCTCGTGGAGTGGAACCGTAATCTCCATTAGCGAGGTGGGAAAGACCGAGTGGATCAGAACCTTCAGGGACCTTTTAGAGCCGAGCCCAGGAAGATGGTGGTAACTGGGATTGTTAGAAAGTGGGGAGTCTGCTGTAGGTGTATACTTAGATTCTACTCTGAGAGGACTTCAAGGTAAACGTAGTTTCTCCTAGTAACGCCTCTGTTTCTGTGTGTTTACACTAAATAGAAATAATAATAGAAATAACAACAACAACAACAACAAAACCACAACAATAATAGAAATAATAACAACAACAACAATAATAATAATAATAATCATAACAACAACAATAATAATAATACAAATAATAATAACAACAACAAAGCAACAACAATAGTAATATAGATAATAATAATAATAATAATAATAATAGGAATAATAATGATAATAATAATAACAGTAGTACATAAAAATCAATAGCGCTGTTCAGACGGTATGATGAGAACACTTTAAACTCGGTACCAGCACACTACGGCACTCTCCATCACAGTCTTGTAGATAAACAGATCTCGGCTAACGCTGCGCTTCGGTCTTCCTCAGCTCAGTAACGGAGCGCTGTCAGTAAAGCAGGAAGCGGATGCCAGACCTGATTAATGATGGTGTATTAACTTACCCCAGCGGGAGAAAGGAAAGGGATTACCGGGGATGGGCAGCCGTCACATGACCACAGTATTGCGTGATGCAGCCCGCTCTACACTACATCCGGTGTGAAGTGGCCTTTCCGGCCCCACTCTTGATCAGTGCTAGATATTGATTGATTGTCCCGAGAGCCGAGCCGAGATCATCATCACCCCAAAAGCGATGATCCGTGCCTCTCTGTTGGAGACTGGCTGAGAATGGACTTTGGGAATGGAAGTCTGCATGTCCGGCAGACTTAAAGCCGTCAAACAGAACCTTGAGTTCTTCAGCCTCTCACTGTGTCTGGATGCTCCGGTACCGCTTCCAATACCATGTGGTCACGGACTGTGTGCTGGGTGTAGCTGCCTCCTGAGAGAACACAGAGCTCTCCAGAGAGTGGTGAGAACAGCAGAGCTCATCATAGACTTCAAACTCCCAACGTTACAGGGACACTCACGGATCACTGTCACCCAGCTCACAATCTCTGCATCACCTGGTACATGGTTCTGGAACATCCCAGCAAAGATCGGTAGGCCAGGCCCTAGATCATCAGACCTGTCAGAACCTTCTGGTTAGTCCTTCTGAGGGCTTGAGGAGTGCTGCAGTCTGCCGCTGTCCTGTAGGGGGAGCTCTAACTGGTTTCCTTAGATTCATCTACCAAAAACTGAAATAAGTCCCGCCACCAGACCGTGTTGCCTAGTAGTCCAGTAACCTCTAAACTGACCATGTCACTGACATATCAGCACCACTGGGCTCAGAGTTCTCTCCCAGCAGTGGAGCTCCCCTCTTCTGAGGTTACTGTGTCTGTCTGATACTCCTGATGTCCTGGTGGTGGACGGGTTGTTCTGAGCTGGAGTCAGACAGGATTAGATTTATCGGTGTCCTGGAGTGGTTTTGCTGGTGCTGCCGTGTGACTCTCCCTGATCATCTCTTCTCCGTGATGTTTTTCTCATGAACGTTTGTGTCGCTAATTCCAGACTGAGATGCTGATTTTGGTGGTTCTGGTTTAATCGCCCCGCCTGGTTTTTAGAGAATCTCTGTGCTGCACACTGGACGTGAAAGGACATGTCCTGTAGAGTGTAGGACGAGCGGCTGTGCCTGAGGGAACCACCAAGTCCTGCCATACAAGCTGGGAAAGCTGCACCACTGATAGCAGCGCGTCCACGTTTCCTCCTGCTGGCTGCAGAAGCGTGCTGCGGTGGAGTGGGCGTGTACACGAGGGGAAGTTCCTCTGAGATAAGTGAAGTGAAAGTCCTGAAGTGCTTTAGCTCCTCAGTAGCGGAGAGATAAACAGGGCTGAGAGACCGGCAGGCGTGTACTTCCTGAATGATGTGCGTCCAGATGGAGTGATCTCTCCGAAAGTGAAAGCGGGTTGAGGAACCGTTTATGTTTTAACACAGACACTGTTTATACAGAGCACCCAGCGGTAAGCAGGCTGAGCTCAGACACAGCCGCGCTGCTGCAGGACGCTTGGGGTCCAGCTGGGGGAATGGGCGTCTGAGGTGATCGGGTCTCTCGCTGCTCAGTACCTTAGCTACCTGTCCGGAGTGGTACCGTGAGAGTTTCTGCTCCAGATTCAGACTGATGAGTGTTCTCTCTCGTTACAGACTGGCTTGGAGCCCGTGGGCACTGCCTGGTTCCTGCCCTGCGCTCAGTGTTAATGAGGTAAACAGACAGAGGAACACTCTCAGCGATGGCCGGCTTCCTGGATAACGTCCGCTGGCCGGAGTGCGAGTGCATTGACTGGGGAGAGAGGAGAAACACGGTGGCCTCCATCGTGTCAGGTGTGCTGGTAAGTAGGAGCGAGTGGAGCGTGTTTCGGCTCTGCTGTCCAGGGCCTACTGTAGGATTCGTGCTCTCTGTGCTAGATATTAAAGAAGCAGAATGTCGGACTGTGTAGTCTGCTTCTAGGACTGACTCCACTAATACAGAGCTACAGTGACTCACTATCACCTCCTCTGGTACAGAGTGGTATTACAGACAGGACAGGGGGTATCTAGCTTCAGTAGATACCTGTGACACACCAGCTCCGGCACATTCTCCGTCTATATGAAGACTATTTCACGCCGTAAAGGACCGTTTATTCATGCCAGGACTGTTGATGGTTCTATACAGAACCTGCGTCCCACAGTGTTTCGGCGGTGCTGTGAGGTGCGGTGCCTGTAGGATCGTGCTAAGCTGAATGTCTGTGTGGTGATGTCTGTATCCGGGTTATGTGCAGCATGGGGCAGTCAGTACCGGACTTCCTGTGCTCAAACTAATCCGGCTCCAGTAGAGCAGTAACTGTAAACCAGGAACTACCCCGTCCTGCCGGAGCACACTGAGGGTCCCGGATGTTCTCTGCCTGACGGGTCACATGACTTCTCAATATGAGATCAGCAGCCATAGCATTACCCTATAATAGTATAACTGATATGTACACATACCTATCTCTCTCTCTCCTTCTCATCGTCCTCTAACATCTCTCTACATCTCTCATCTCTCTCTCTCTCTCATCTCTCCCATCTTTCTCTCTCTCTAAACAAGTCTCTTCTGAATAGCTCTAGCCTATACTCTCCTCGACATGGCCTTATATACATTCACATAACCTTATTCTCTCTCCTCCTCTCTCTCTCTCTACTCTCTTCTCTCTCTCTCTCTCTCTCTCTCGTCTCTCTCGCGGGTCTCTCTCTCTCCTCTCTCTCTCTCATTTTCTAACTCTCTCCTCTCTGTCTCTCTGCTCTCTCTACATCTGTCCTCTCTCTCCTCTCTCTCTCTCTCTGTCTCTCTCTCTCTCTCTCGCTCTCACATCTCTCTCTCTCTCCACTCTCTCACTCTCTGGTCACTCTCTCTAACTCTCTGGTCTTCTCTCTTCTCCTTCTCTCATCTCTCTGTCTCTCTCTCATCTATCGTTCCTCGTCAATTCACTCCCCCCCCTCTCTGTCTTGCTGGTCTCCTCTCTGTATAGCTGCTATACTGGTAATCTCATCTCTCTCTGCTCTGACCTCTCTCTCGTCTCTCTCTCGTCTCTACTCTGGTCTCTCAGTCTCTCTGTCTGTCTCCTCTCTAGCATCCTACTTCTTCTCTCACTCTCTCTCTAATCTGTGTCTCTCTCTCTCAACTCTCTCTGTACTCTCGTCGTCTCTACTTCTCATCTCTTGTTCTCTCTCTCTCTTCTTCTCGTTCTCTCTCTCAACGATCTCTCTTGCATTATTTGTCAACCCTCTCTCAAGATCTCTACTCTGTCATTCTGTCTCTGTACCACTCTCCATCTGTCTCTCTCTCTCTCACTGTTCCTCTACTCTAATCTCTACTCTCTCTTCTCCTACTACTTGGTCAGGCTCTCTCCTCATAGCTCTCTCTCTGGCACTCCTCCTCTCTCTCTCTGGGGGTCTGCATCTACGTCTACTCATCTCTCTGCTTCTCTCTAGTCTCTCTCTCTCAACTCTCTCTTCTGTCTCTTCTCTTACCTCAGTCTCTCTCTCTGTCGCTCTCTCTCTCTCTGTCTCTGGTGGCTCTCTCTGTCTCTCTGTCTCTGTCTCTCTTGACAGTCTACTACTCTTCTCTGTCTCTGTCTCTCTCCTCTCTTGTTCTCTCGTCTCTTGTTCTCTCTCTCACTCTCTCTCTATCTGTCTCTTTTCCACTCTCGTCTCTCTTCTTTTCTTACTCTCTCCTCTCTCTCTAAATTCCTCTCTCTCCTCTCTCTGTCTCTCTCCGCTCTCAGTACTCGTCTCTGTCTCTTCTACTCCGACTCTCTAGATCTCGTCCTCTCTCTCTCTCTCTGTCTCTGTCTCTCTCTCCCTCTCTCTTTCTACGTCTCTGTCTTTCTCTCTCTCTCTCTACATCTCTCTGTCTCTCTCTCTCTCTCTCCCTCTCTCTCTGTCTCTCTTCTCCTCTCTCGAACTCTCTCTCTCTCTGTCTCTGTCTGTCTCTCTCTCTCCTGTCTCTCTCTTCTCTCTCTCTGTCTCTGTCTCTCTCTACATCTCTCTCTCATCTCTCTGTCTCCTCTCTCTCTCCTCTCTCTCTGTCTCGCTCTCCTCTGTCTCTCTCTCTCTCTCTGTCTCTCTCTGTATCTGTCTCTGTGTCCTTCTCTCTCTCTCTGTTCTCCTCTCTCAGCTCTCTCTCTCTCTCTGTCTCTCTCTGTCTCTCTGTCTCTCTCTCTGTCCTCTCTCTCCTCTCTGTCCTTCTCTCTTCTCTCGTGTCTCTCTCTCTCTCTCTCTCTGGTCTCTCTCTCTCTCATCTCTCACTCACTCTCTCTGTCCCGGTCCCCTCTCTCATCTCTCTCTCTCTCTCTCTATCTCTCTCTCCTGTCTCTCTCTCTCTCTCTCCTTCTCTCATGTCTCCTTCTCTCTCTCTCTCTGTTCTCTGTATCTCTCTCTCCTCTGTCTCTCTCTCTCTCCTCTGTCTCTCTCTCGCTCTCCTCTCTCTGTCTCTCTCTCGCTCTCCCTCTGTCTCTCTCTCTCTCTCGCTCTCCCTCTCGCTCTCTCTCTATCTCTGTCCTCTCTCCTCCTTCTCTCTCTCTTGACTCTCTCTTTATAATTGATCGCTGCCGGGTGTGGCAGTTTCCCAGGTTGGTGGGTTATCAGAAGGAATCTTCCCCGAGCAAAATCATCCGCCTTCCACACCTGTGGGGTCTTCTCTACACTGGCTTTCTTCATGTAGGTGTTGTCTCAGTGTACCTTGTCTGTATCTACATCATCATTACAGCGGTCCAGTTATTTACCAGACGGCTCTTTAACGGAAGCAGAGAAGTTCTGCCATGGGTTCTAAACGATCTGTTCACTAAGATAGAGAGTCAGAAATCTGAACATGTACACGTGTATGTAAGTGATCGGAGTTACGTGGTTCTAGGTATGTACGACTGTAAATCTCTGGGCCTTGCCTAAAGGAGAGAATCGGGAGGCCACAGGAATTCTGGGAGATGTCCTAACTGTCCCAGTCTAACCTTGCCTGACTGTGACGGAGCCCTGACGCTCGGGCCATCATATGATCAGTTGTGAGTGAGCTTGACATCGTAAAGATCTACAGAGTCTTAAACAGAACAGAGAGTGTGCTGTGCTGTCAGTAGCATGTTAGCAGGGTGCCTGTAGATGAACTGTTGCACCTGGGATCACAGACCAGGACTACGAGGTGTGCTAACAGTTCCCCAGCAGAGTGGACTCTCAGTGTGCAGAGGAAACCACACGTCACAGCAAAGCTCGGTACTAGCTGTGCAAGTTCATTAAAAAATGGGAACAGATCCATATGGGGTATCCACAGCTGGACCAGTGGGTCCCTAGTCTGTATTAAGTATCTGGATGTTCAGGATCTGAATCTACAGACTGTCTGTGCTGAGCGAGGGCTTCTGCCAGCTGTGCTGTAGAGGACTTCCTCCTCTAAACCCGTCTGTTTCCACTTACTGTGCTCAGTAGAGCTACTCTGTAGGGCCAGAGGAGGTGGATTGGATGGAACTCCTCCGAGCAGATAACAAAATAAAGAGTGATAAAGAACCGCAGCGTCCACAATAACACAGAACCAATATTAATAATGTTTATTAGCTGCTAATGGACAAAATACAGGACCAAATACAGCTGTTTCTGTCCAGACCTGCAGCAATAAGAGTCCGTGTGTCTCGGGTGGTTTTCCAGTGTAGCAGGAGGGAGGTTGGTGGTCCCGTAGGACAGTGGCTAATTTTGGCGCTGAATGTGGCTGCTGCTGTTGTAATTGGGGTTCATGTGGAGCGCCCCGTGTGCCTCATTGATTATGAAGCGTCGTCATTGTGCTAAATTGGTTGCGCGGATACCGTGTTCACTGGAAGCTCTACAGTGAAAGCCTCACCTTCCTGATCACGGATGGGGGCTTTTCCTCCCACCATGCTGCACAGTGTCTAAATTTCACAGGTTTCCAGCTTCACAGCATCCACAGCCCTTATTACACAGGACCACAGTAATAACGCGCCGTCGGGACCATCATGTAGAGAACAGCTGCTCCCAGGAGGAGGTGGAGTGCGGGTGTGTGGGGAAGGGAGATAAAGGTGACCAGGATCAATAACTGGTGATAAATTTAGACTGATATGATCAATATTTACTGAGCTACACATACAGAAGTCTGTCTCTCAGTATGGCGTCGAGCCGCCGTGTTTGCTAACCCAACACGCCAGACGTCTCGGTATGGAGCTGTAGAGGTTCCTGATGGTGTCCTGTGATAATCCATCCCATGCAGCTTGAACATCCTCACACAGTTCCTGCAGATGGTGCGGTAGGGGTGGAGGGACACCAGGCCTTCTGGACGTGTGGCAACAAACCGTCCATCTTGGTGTTGCCGGTGTACAAGTGTGGGCGGAGTCTTCACTGGCTGCACTTTATCTGCATGGTTACCTGCTTTGGAGATGCCTGGCCCCCGAACAGGGCTATAGCACGGGCTGACATCATACCAGCAGCAGGCTGCACTAACTGCTGTTTGGGTTTCTGTTTATTAGTCACTGTAGACTTTATAACACTGTAATAACACTCTAACCGCACCTTCAGCCTTCTACTCACCACTCACAGTATCAGACATGCTGACCAAGGGGCCCAGACGTTTACATGCAGTGTGTGTGAATGTAGTGGTTGAATACTTTCTCTTCTGTCTGTGTGATGAATTCAGAGTACCTGATGGCCGTGTGTGTCAGCAGGAAGTGGATTCACTGGAGGACATTAGACTGAAACACACAGCCCTGCGTCTGAAAGCACTGTGACAGGTTCTTTATTTGAATGGTGCTACCATGCCTGCTGATGCTCTCTGTGTGTGGGTGTGGGTGTGTGTGGGCGTGTGTGTGTGCGTGCGTGTTTGTGTTTCAGGATTAACGCTGTGTCGAATGCTCATATCCATGGAGACACGTACGGTGAAGGCTGTCTGGGCAGAACCGGTAGGGAGATGAGCAGTCGTACACACCCAGACGTCCTGAGGATTTAGTAGAGCGTGTTTGGTAGCGGGACAGGGGGGTGTCTAGTGTAATGTCTGTGTACCGTGTGTTTAGATTGTTTTGATGTGGTGCTGTTTTCCAGAAATCACAGAACCATCTTCTCGTTGGGGATGGTGATGACTCGCTATAGATGATGATGATGATAATAATAACAATAACAATAACAACAACAATAATAATAATAATAATAATGCTAATAATAATAATAATAATAATGCTAATAATAATAATAATAATAATGCTAATAATAATAATAATGCTAATAATAATAATAATAGTAATGATGTGATTTATTAATCTGTAGAGTTC
>JAMWET010002547.1:132500-153395 GCA_024036415.1 Prochilodus magdalenae
CTGAGGGTTGGACTTTGGAGAAGCTGCTGTCCTCTGTGTTTGTGGACAGCGGGCCTTCCCTGGATCTGGATTACTGTCGGGGCACCCATTCCATCAACCTATAAATCCTGAACGCTATCATGAACGCTGCTTGAGCGGGGTCTCAGAATGAGTTGGTCCCCTTTCGAGGTGACTGGGAGACTCAGACTGCAGGCGAGGTGACCTCGGTGGGTCTAGCTACAGCTCCCGTCTCCCGTTACACCTGCAGGGGCAGCGACTCTGTTCCAGTCATCAGGACCGTACGGTCTTAACACGCCGCTCAGAGAAATTCAGAGAAAGAGGTTTAAGCTCCACCCTGAAGAGAGAATTACAAAATAGTGTAGAGTTCTAGTTTACTTTATTCACTTTACATTCAGCTAATTCAGTGTTCACACTAAAACGCTTCCTAGAAATAATTTATTCCACATCATTAACTTACAGAGCGATGTGTTACAGGTGATTAGTACTGATCAATAATATATACCCTGCTGTGTCAGTGGCAGCAGAGCTCAGAGTGACCTGCTGACCATAACCAGTGTAGAGGTGTGGAGTCTGGCTCTGATGAAGGGCTGGGAGTAGAGCTGGGGAATATGAGCAGGTGACAGTGTGCATGCTGAGTGTACCGTCAGAACGCCGATCCAGATGCTCCATCACGGAGAGAGTAGAATCAGACCCGTGTAACTGGATTCAGTGCGGGTAGTGATTCCTGATGGTGGTGTGTGAAGGTTCCCCCGCCTTCTACAGATGTAGAATACCGCGGTGACGGTGGGTAGAACCGTTACTGTCTGTAAGAGAACATCATCAGAACCCCAGATCCAGGACTGAAGAGCAGCTGAGGAGTTGGTATCACACGGAACAGCTCCTCAGTCAGTGCACAACCCTGAAACTCAGGCCTACAGAGAGTACAGGTGTGGACCCACTACACTGTTTGTGGTTCTGCTCGGTGGGAAACGGTACAGTCCAGACTTTATTACAGTTGTTTGTGGATTAAACTGATCCGGGTTCAGTATTCCATCCTCCATTGTGAATCATAGGCGGTGTTACAGTAACGAGGTTCTGTACTGTTCAGTTCAGAGCGTGTCCTGCGTCTGTGGAAGAGTGGGGTCATGCTTCCCTCTGCAGTGACTGGTTCCCAGCCGGCTGTGATTCCCGCTCCAGCTGTAACGACTGATCGGTCGTGGCTGAGCGTGCGGGCGCGTACAGGCTGGAGGTGAGCTGAATAGGTGATTGTGAAGTCGCTCCTGAGCCGAGGCACACACACACTGCTCACCCATGAGTGATAACCGCCGGGAGTCTGTCCCTGCAGAGCGGGTTATTGATAATCAGCTGTGGAGATCCAGATATTATTAATCTATTAAGATTGTTATTAATGACTGGTGCTCTATTAAAGACCGTTACTGGAAGTGAGGATTGAATGAGATCCTGATTAAACATGATCACTCGGTAACAGGATCTACTGTCCCAGGAAGAGAACCCTGCAGTAAAGTCAGGTGTGTGGTTTTTGAGACCTAATGTATGAACCCCAGAGAGACTGTTCAGCTGAATATCATATATGATCAGGATCCGTTTCCCCTTTAGCACATACGAGGAGACAGTGGGGTTCAGGTGTCCACTATGTGTTAGCCATATTAGCCTGTAGCTGCAGGGGGCAGGGGTCAGGCACACTGACTGTACGATCTGATGGTACTCTTCCCAAGAGCCGGGACTGTGATCTGACTCTGGACTCGATGCTGTGAGGGAGGACCGTGTGAAACCCCAGTAACACCTGCCAGATCTAGTTGTGATATCCTGGAAGAGAAAACAGGAACACGGAGTCACTAGCGGAGTCAATCA
The DNA here is from genome assembly GCA_024036415.1 of Prochilodus magdalenae. Classification (NCBI taxonomy): domain Eukaryota; kingdom Metazoa; phylum Chordata; class Actinopteri; order Characiformes; family Prochilodontidae; genus Prochilodus; species Prochilodus magdalenae. Next base: position 134,352 of record JAMWET010002547.1, read on the forward strand.
GATAACTCAGTAACGCTGCTGAGTACAGGTTCTCATTACAGAGAACACGGTTTGGTGTGAGGTGTGTACAGAGTGAGGGAGAGAGGGTTTGGTGTGAGGTGTGTACAGAGTGAGGGAGAGAGGGTTTGGTGTGAGGTGTGTACAGAGTGAGGGAGAGAGGGTTTGGTGTGAGGTGTGTACAGAGTGAGGGGGAGCGGGTTTGGTGTGCGGTGTAGACAGAGTGAGAGAGAGCGGGTGTGGTGTGAGGACGGGTGTGGTGTGCGGTACCGTTCTCGCTGGGATCAGGCTCCATGGTCTCCCAGTTCATGGCCTTCTGGACAGCTTTCTTCCATCTGGTGTACCGGAACTCGCTCTCTGTTCAAACCAAACAGACCCGTCACATCACCAGGGCTGCACAGCAAGGAGCGTCTACAGCGTAGTCCAGTCCTGCACTCCGTTCCTGTAGAACCTCATGGACGTTCCGTATATGTCAACATATCATCACATCGACACACCACAGCTTTACTGTCCTGGCCAGCGGATCAGCCAATCAGCCGCTGTACCGCTGCAGTCAGGACAGCACCTCATGTTCAGGAAGGACCTGTGTGTGCAAACGGAATGATGAAGGGACTAAAGCACCCTCCCTTCACAGGTGAGCATCCTCCCGTACGGTTATCACTCCATTAATCCACTAGCAGCTCATTCAGCTGGTGACATCACTTCCTGTATTTCAGTAAAGGCCTGTGATTGTGGAGTGTAGACACAGCAGAGCACACACTGCACACTTCACTGCAGTGTTTATATATACCTGTAAAGGGAGATTTATTCATGGAGAAAGGTGCTGGAGTTATTTTCCTGTTAGCAGATGAAACCTGATGGTTGGTAATCCAACGGTTCATAATCCGAATAGTCGATAATTGATTTGAATATTAAATAGTTTGGTGCCGGTGTATGTTTCTGTTCCGACAGGAGTGAAAGACTCCTGACTGCGTCCAGCACCACCACCCTCACTCTCAGCATTAAGCAGAACTGGTGTTATAAGGGTGGTCATATTCAGGGGGTTGCTGGACCCCCGTGCCCCTCAGCAGGTTAGCCTCAGCAAGCTAGTAGCTAGGAATGCAAAACGTTTCTGAGGTGTTTGATCCGTAGCTGATCTGTGTGGCTATAGACTCGGAGTGGAACCGCATGGTAGTGCCTTTCTGTTTGTGCTTGTTAGCTGCGTAGCCTTTAGCATGCTAACAAAGCAGCTAGCTAGTCAGAGTAGCTGAATTCACCGGCGAGGGCAGCAGAAGGAGCAGTGCGTGACCTACAGTCTGGAAATGTTCTGGACGCCACACTCGTTCATTCTCTGCTGTTAGTTTTTGGTTCTAGGTCATTTGGGAAGAAACATTGATCTGAGCTCTCACCATCTGGGTTGATCTGAGGCTGGTACTTCTCCGAGGTCACCGAGGCCATCCCATCAGGGTTTATCTTCCACAAGCTGACCCCTTCAGCTGCCCCTGCAGCCATGGCTGCACCCAAAGCGGTGGTCTCAGACATAGAGGGTCTCACTGCCCAACAGAAAACACCCTGTTAGTACGGTCTCAGGCCCAGGATGGGAAACCTGCTCCGCTGGGATCAACACGAGCCTGGAATTAGATCAACCCTGATTCAGCCTGGGAGCAGTCCGAGGATTAGTGAAGATTAATTAGGCCTCGCTGAGGTAAACTGAGACTAAGCTTGAAATGGAATTATTAGACCCTCCCGGCCAGGCTCTGGGTCAGCTGGCCTGGAATACCCCAGGTAAAGCCGGCCATGCAGTGGTCCGGCAGGAGGGCAGACACCCGCACATGCTCACCCACAGGAATGCAGAGGATATCAGCCTGCAGCTGCATCAGGAGTTTGTTGGCGGTCATTCCTCCGTCCACCTGTAGCTGGGTGAGAGGAACACCGCTGTCCTGATTCATCGCATCCAGAACCTGAAACACACAACAAGAACCAGTTCAATCCCCGGGTGTAAATGTGGGTGTAGAACCACCAACAAAGAACATACCTTCTATGTAGAAGATCAGAGAACCGTTTAAACCCTGTATGGGTGAGTCCCGTGGCAGATTTAAAGGAGCTACACCCGTTAATACACTCTGGCTGTAATAAGCAGTGTTGGTATGATCAGAGCGGACTGTGACTCGAATTACCTCCCGCGTCTGAAAGCATACGGCCTCAAGAGCAGCGAACGCCAAGTGACTCCTGTTGGTGAACTGAGTTAAGCCACAGATAATCCTGAGAGGAGGAACACTCGGTATTAATACACACACATCTATACACACCTATATATACACACACACCTATACACACACCTATATACACACCTATATATACACACACCTATACACACACCTATATATACACACACCTATATATACACACACCTACACACACACATCTATACACACACCTATATACACACACACCTATATACACACACACCTATATACACACACACCTATATATACACACACACCTATACACACACCTATATATACACACACATCTCTATACACACACCTATATACACACCTATATATACACACACATCTATACACACACATCTATACACACATCTATATACACACCTATATATACACACACACCTATACACACACCTATATATACACACACATCTATACACACACCTATACACACACTTATATACACACACACACATCTATACACACACCTATATACACACACACCTATACACACACCTATATACACACCTATATATACACACACATCTATACACACACCTATACACACACACACCTATACACACACACTTATATATACACACATCTATACACACACATCTCTATACACACTCTCAGAGAGGCAGTTTGTAGGAGTGCAGGTGTAGCCTGCTGTATGTTCTGTACAATGCTCACCGTGTGTTAATAATCCATAGCGGTGGGACTTACCCTCGAGCACTAGGCTCCCAGTAGGGAGCGTATAGCCCGGAAAACGCCGGAACAAAATAACAGCCATACGACGTTCCGGCTGCTGCGGCCAGCTTCTCTATAAAAGAAGAACAAGGAGGAGTCACGTCGGAGCAGAACAGCTGCTTCCGAGGGTTCTCACTGGAGTGCGTACAGAGGGAACCCTGAGAGGAGCACGGAGCTGAGGAGTGACATGTTACCAATATCTGAAGAGGAGTCGATTATTCCCAGATTGTCCTTCAGCCACCTCACTACTGCTCCGGCGATGGCCACAGAGCCCTGGGACACAGGTCAATCACAGAGAACAACAGCCAATCAGAGCTCACAGGGCCAACAGCAGGTATTTAACACCTTCAGTACTGATACTGTGTTAGTGGTGTCTACCTCCAGCGCGTAGTAAGCAGGCTGGTCCCTCCCCAGTTTGTAGGCCACTGTAGTGAGGAGACCATGATCTGACATCACAGGCTGTGGAACAGACCACGGTTAATGCTGAGGAGTGAGGAGTGAAGTGAAGGAGTGAGGAGTAAAGTGAAGGAGTGAGTGGAGTGAATGAGTGAGGAGTGAAGTGAAGAAGTGAGGAGTGAAGGGAAGGAGTGAGGAGTAAAGTGAATGAGTAAGGAGTGAAGTGAAGGAGTGAGGAGTAAAGTGAAGGAGTGAATGAGTGACGAGTTAAGTGGAGGAGTGAAAGAGTGAGGAGTGAAGGGAAGGAGTAAAGGAGTGAGGAGTAAAGTGAAGGGAAGAAGTGAGGAGTGAAGTGAAGGAGTGAGGAGTGAAGTGAAGGAGTGAGGAGTAAAGAAGTGAGGAGTGAAGTGAAGGAGTGAGGAGTGAAGAAGTGAGGAGTAAAGTGAAGGGAAGGAGTGAGGAGTGAAGGGAAGGAGTGAATGAGTGAGGAGTGAAGTGGAGAAGTGAAAAAAGTGAGGAGTGAAGGGAAGGAGTAAAGGAGTGAGGAGTAAAGTGAAGGAGTGAAGGGAAGGAGTGAAGAAGTGAGGAGTGAAGGAAAGGAGGGAAGGGAAGAAGTGAGGAGTGAAGAAGTGAAGAGTAAAGTGAAGGAGTGAAGTGAAGGAGTGAGGAGTAAAGTGAAGGAGTGAGGAGTGAAGAAGTGAGGAGTGAAGTTAAGGAGTGAGGAGTTAAGGGAAGGAGTGAGGAGTAAAGTGAATGAGTAAGGAGTGAAGTGAAGAAGTGAGGAGTGAAGGGAAGGAGTGAGGAGTGAAGTGAAGGAGTGAGGAGTAAAGTGAAGGAGTGAATGAGTGAGGAGGGAAAGAGTGAGGAGTGAAGGGAAGGAGTAAAGGAGTGAGGAGTAAAGTGAAGGAGTGAAGGGAAGGAGTAAAGAAGTGAGGAGTAAAGGAGAGGAGTGAGGAGTGAAGAAGTGAGTAAAGTGAAGGAGTGAAGGGAAGGAGTAAAGAAGTGAGGAGTAAAGGAGAGGAGTGAGGAGTGAAGAAGTGAGTAAAGTGAAGGAGTGAAGTGAAGGAGTGAGGAGTGAAGTGAATGAGTAAGGAGTGAAGTGAAGGAGTGAGGAGTAAAGGGAAGGAATGAGGAGTAAAGTGAAGGAGTGAATGAGTGAGGAGTGAAGGGAAGGAGTAAAGGAGTGAGGAGTAAAGTGAAGGCGTGAAGGGAAGGAGTGAAGAAGTGAGGAGTAAAGTGAAGGAGTGAAGGGAAGAAGTGAGGAGTAAAGTGAAGGAGTGAAGTGAAGAAATGAAGGGAAGGAGTGAGGAGTGAAGTGAAGGAGTGAGGAGTAAAGTGAAGGAGTGAAGTGAAGGAGTGAGGAGTAAAGGGAAGGAGTGAGGAGTAAAGTGAAGGAGTGAATGAGTGAGGAGTGAAAGAGTGAAGGGAAGGAGTAAAGTGAAGGAGTGAAGAAGTGAGGAGTAAAGTGAAGGAGTGAAGGGAAGAAGTGAGGAGTAAAGTGAAGGAGTGAGGAGTGAAGTGAAGGAGTGAGGAGTAAAGAAGTGAGGAGTGAAGTGAAGGAGTGAAGAAGTGAAGGAGTGAAGTGAAGAAGTGAGGAGTAAAGTGAAGGAGTGAAGGGAAGGAGTGAGGAGTGAAGCGAAGGAGTGAGGAGTGAAGTGAAGGGAGTGAAGTGAAGGAGTGAAGTGAAGGAGTGAAGTGATAGAGTGAGGAGTGAAGAAGTGAAGGAGTGAAGTGAAGAAGTGGAGGAGTAAAGTGAAGGAGTGAAGTGATAGAGTTAGAAGTGAAGGAGTGAAGTGAAGGAGTGAAGTTAAGAAGTGGAGGAGTGAAGTGAAGAAGTGAAGGAGTGAGGAGTGAAGGAGTGAAGTGAAGGAGTGAGGAGTGAAGGAGTGAGGAGTGATGGAGTGAGGAGTGAAGGAGTGAAGTGAAGGAGTGAAGCGAAGGAGTGAGGAGTGAAGGAGTGAAGTGAAGGAGTGAGGAGTGAAGGAGTGAGGAGTGAAGTGAAGGAGTGAAGGACAAGGAGTCGAAGGATGGGAGTGAATGAAGAGTGAGGAGAGTGAAGTGGAGTGAGGAGTTCTGGAAAGGAGTGAACCGAGGGAAGGAGTCAAGGTGAAGGAAGAGTGAAGTGAGGAGTGAAGTGAAGGAGTGAAGTGAAGGAGTGAGGAGTGAAGGAGTGAAGTGGAGGAGTGAAGTGAAGGAGTGAAGTGAGGAGTGAAGTGAAGGAGTGAGGAGTGAAGTGAAGGAGTGAAGTGAAGAAGTGAAGGTGTGAAGTGAAGGAGTGAGGCGTGAAGTGAAGGAGTGAGGCGTGAAGGAGTGAGGCGTGAAGGAGTGAAGTGAAGGAGTGAGGAGTGAAGGAGTGAGGAGTGAAGGAGTGAGGAGTGAAGGAGTGAAGTGAAGGAGTGGGGATTGAAGGAGTGAGGAGTGAAGTGAAGGAGTGAAGTGAAGGAGTGAGGAGTGAAGTGAAGGAGTGAAGTGAGGAGTGAAGTGAAGGAGTGAGGAGTGGAGGAGTGAAGTGAAGGAGTAAAGTGAGGAGTGAAGTGAAGGAGTGAGGAGTGAAGTGAAGGAGTGAAGTGAGGAGTGAAGTGAAGGAGTGAAGTGAAGGAGTGAAGTGAGGAGTGAAGTGAGGAGTGAAGTGAGGAGTGAAGTGAAGGAGTGAGGAGTGGAGGAGTGAAGTGGAGGAGTGAAGTGGAGGAGTGAAGTGAAGGAGTGAAGTGGAGGAGTGAAGTGAAGGAGTGAAGTGAGGAGTGAAGTGAAGGAGTGAGGAGTGAAGTGAAGGAGTGAAGTGAAGGAGTAAAGTGAAGGAGTGAAGTGGAGGAGTGAAGTGAAGGAGTGAGGAGTGGAGGAGTGAAGTGAAGGAGTAAAGTGAAGGAGTGAAGTGGAGGAGTGAAGTGAAGGAGTAAAGTGAAGGAGTGAAGTGGAGGAGTGAAGTGAAGGAGTGAGGAGTGAAGGAGTGAAGTGTGTAGGTGGAAGTGAAGGACGTGAGGAGTTGAGGAGTGAGTGTAAGAGGAGTGAAAGGAGTGAGGAGTGCAAGGGTAAAGTGAAGGAGTGAAGTGGAGGAGTGTGAAGTGAAGGTGTGAAGGAGTGAGGAGTAAAGTGAAGGAGTGAGGAGTGAAGAAGTGAAGGAGTGAAGTGAAGGAGTGAGGAGTGAAGGAGTGAAGTGAAGGAGTGAAGTGAAGGAGTGAGGAGTGAAGGAGTGAAGTGAAGGAGTGAAGTGAAGGAGTGAAGTGAAGGAGTGAAGTGAAGGAGTGAGGAGTGAAGGAGTGAAGTGAAGGAGTGAAGTGAAGGAGTGAGGAGTGAAGGAGTGAGGAGTGAAGGAGTGAAGGAGTAAAGTGATGGAGTGAAGAGGAGGAGGAGTGGAGTGAGTGAAGGATTTGTGAATCCGTGAAGGAGTGGAAGTGAGGAGGAGAGTGAGGAGTGAAGGAATAAAGTGAAGGAGTGAGGAGTGAAGAAGTGAAGGAGTGAAGTGAAGGAGTGAAGTGAAGGAGTGAAGTGAAGGAGTGAAGTGAAGGAGTGAAGGAGTGAAGTGGAGGAGTAAAGTGAAGGAGTGAAGTGGAGGAGTGTGAAGTGAAGGTGTGAAGGAGTGAGGAGTAAAGTGAAGGAGTGAGGAGTGAAGAAGTGAAGGAGTGAAGTGAAGGAGTGAGGAGTGAAGGAGTGAAGTGAAGGAGTGAGGAGTGAAGGAGTGAAGTGAAGGAGTGAGGAGTGAAGGAGTGAAGTGAAGGAGTGAGGAGTGAAGGAGTGAAGTGAAGGAGTGAGGAGTGGAGGAGTGGGGTGAAGGAGAACGTCCCTTACTTTGACTCCAGTGTTTTTCAGCATGAAGCAGCCGGTCCCGTACCTGTAACAGGACGGACAGGTGAGACCGGACACAGCTCTCCTGTCTGACCTGCCCTGTTCCTGCTGAGGGTAGTCCGGCTGTGTAGGACACTACAGTAAGGAATATCAGGGATTCTAGAGCAGGATGTCTCAACATGTGGGCTCCGGACCACCAGGGGGCTGTGAAGCACCCTCTAGTGGGCGGTGGGGTCTGTGCTCAGGGGGAGGCAGCAGCTCGTAGGGGGCGGTAACGTGAGTTTAGACCGCGGTGTGAAAGTGGTTCGGCGCGAGGACAACGAAATCTAAAAATCCAGGGAAGGAATGTGCACCAGGCTCCAACACACGGCCACCCGTGACAGCAAGGCGGTGCCAGAGCCTCACACACCAACAGTGACTGCAGGTTTGAGTGCAGGAGGACAGGGGCAGAAACTAGAGGGTGGAGCCCACGTCCTGGACCCTGCCTCCTCCACCCTGCGAAGCCACCGTACGCCTGATGGTTCATCCCAGTCGTCTGCAGTCCGCAGCGTGGCCACCAGGATGAAGCACAAGGTGTCGCACATTGGCATCACTGCGGGGCAAGGCTCAGTGGAAGATGAGGTCCCGGACCTGGGACCTCCTCATACCCCTTGGTTCTATGGTGCTGCTGTGCTGTCCCAGGTGGTTGCTAAAGTTGCCGGTGCCAGAGACAACCGTAAGTACCCAGGTACTGTTCAGGCCATCATTTAAACAAGAGCTCACTCAAACAGATCTTTCATCCCTGAAGACCTCAAACCAGGGGAATCATCAGGTGACCTCTAGATCTACCTGCACACAGGCACCCTAACACCACACCTTCTTTTCTCACCACACGCTTTCCTAAAAGGCTGACTCGGTAAAAGGTTAGGTAGGAGTCTTACGTGTTTTTGGCTTGACCATCTTTGAAGCACATCTGACCCACAAGAGCAGCTGACTGGTCTCCCAAACACTGAGGAACACACACACACAGCTGTACAGAACCATCGGAGCCCCAACACTGGAACACTTTCTGCACTAAACACCAGCGTCTGCACACCAAGTAAATAGGAGATGTCTTACCCCGGAGATGGGCACTCCTGCCAGGGAACCACAGCTCTACACGAGAGAACAGAGGAACAAACATTCAGAACCTACATCCACAAACTGCTCCCCTCAGGAACCTTCCGTCTTTCCCTCCACCCGGACCAGTGTTCCCGTCCCTGCCAGTGAAAAGCATGATGCCAGCGTGATGGTGCCACCACCAAGCTTCACTGTGGGGTTCTCAGGGTGATGGGGAAGTGTTGGGTTTGTGCCACACGTAGTTCAGTTTCAGTCCCATCTGAGCAGAGAACCTTCCTCCATGTGTTAGAGGAGTCTGGACGTGCTGCCTGGAGAACTCCGGATGTGTTTTCCTATTTTGCCAGGCCACTCTTCCATACAGCCCCGCTCCGTTGAGGTGTCGTATGGACAGGTACTCCCAGCTCTGCTGTGGATCTTTGAAGTTCTGGTGGAACCCATCAGCACTCGGCCTTTCAGTCGTTCTTACATCATTAAATAATGTGGAACTGGTACCGGATCCGGATCTAAATAAATCCCTGCGGAATTCCGGGTTATAAGAGGGTAGAACAGGACAGCCTGGGGGTGAAGAGGGTAGAACAGGACAGCCTGGGGGTGAAGAGGGTAGAACAGGACAGCCTGGGGGTGAAGAGGGTAGAACAGGACAGCCTGGGGGTGAAGAGGGTAGAACAGGACAGCCTGGGGGTGCAGGGCGCTGCGCGTGTGTGGTGTAACCCAAACAGCGGAGCCCAGTTTATTACTCCTGGATCTTATCTCCTAATTAGTCTGGTAGGTCTTCTCAGCTCAGCACAGCAGATAGTCAAAACAGACATCACATGACCAGCTCACAGTGACCTCACAGGTCTCACCTGGTCATTTACCTGAACTGACTGATTAAACAGACATCACTGACTGGTCCATTATCATGAGTTTCTGTTTACGGTGTAGACATACATGAGTGTGTAACACACTCACAACCACACACACACAGACCCTTACACGCACATCTGTACACACACCCCTACACGCACACCTGTACACACACATACACAGACCCCTACACACACCTCTGTACACACACAGACCCCTACACGCACATCTGTACACACACACACACCCCTACACGCACATCTGTACACACACACACACAGAGACCCCTACACGCACATCTGTACACACACACACACCCCTACACGCACATCTGTACACACACACACACAGAGACCCCTACACGCACATCTGTACACACACACACACAGAGACCCCTACACGCACATCTGTACACACACAGACCCCTACACGCACATCTGTACACACACACACACACCCCTACACGCACATCTGTACACACACACACACAGAGACCCCTACACGCACATCTGTACACACACGCACACCTGCACACACACACACAGAGTACATACCATGTAGCCGTATATCTCTGAGGAGCTCCTAACCTCAGGGAGGATTTCTACAGGAACATCGAAGTATCTATAACACACACCCCTACACGCACATCTTCACACATCACAGACCCCACACGCTTATCTCTAGTACACACGCACACACTTATACACACACACGTACATACCATGTGCGTATGCTCTGCGGGTCCTGTATAAGTGATTTCTACAGGTCTGTCGAAGTATCTGTGTGTGTGTGTGTGTGTGTGCGTGTGTGAGTGTGTGGTGTGTGCGGTGCGTGCGTGCGTGCGGGTGTGTATAAGTGTGTCTGTGTGTCTGTGTCTGTGTGTGAGTGTGTGGTGTGTGTGGTGTATGCGGTTCTGTGTGTGTGTGTGGTGTGTACTCACTGGCAGAGCTCCAGGTCCCACTCCATGGTGTGAATGTTGAAGAGCATGGTGCGGCTGGCGTTGGTGACGTCTGTACAGTGAACTCCTCCGTTCCTCCCTCCAGTCAGACACTGAGACACAGGTGAGGACGTTACACCTCCCAGGTAACAGCACCTGGATCACTCTGTTCGAGTTATTGATCAGTTCTGAGTGATCACTAGGACCGTGATATATGATCTCTGACTGTTGCGGTAACTATACGGCCTTTAGGATCTCCCCTCTAGATCTAAAGCTCAGATTCCCGACTTCGGAACGCCATGCTTGTTTATGCACCTGATGTAGTATATCATACTGAGTCATAACTACTGTACCTTCATATAGATCGCCGGGTTCTCACTGACCCACAAGCCTAATGTGCTGGGGTCACCTTCATATGGTGTCTATAGGGGGCGCTAGAAGCTCTGTTCTTCCCTCTGCTGCAGGATTGGGCAGTGTGGAAGTGAGGATGTACTGCTTTCCCTCCGGTACTGTTGTGCCGGATCTCTCCCTGGCGAACGTCTGACCTGCACAGCCCTGAACTGAGCGTGTGAGACGGAGACGCGGGTGGAGCTGCGATTGTGCCTGTCAGTATTTAAGGAGCCGGTTGGGCCTTTAGTGGTGAGGCTGAGAGTGCGGGCCAGACAGTGCTGGGAATGAGTTTGTGTAGGCCACAGCGGCGGAGCGTCAGGCTAAAGCAGGAGGCTGATATCAATCGGCCGGTTCGGCTGTAAGGAAGCAGAATCAGCCTAAACGGCTCACGACGGTACAGCGCCACCACCTGCTGGGTGAAGCGGGGTAAAGTGTGTTTGTGTGTATCTCCCCTACCCAGATGAGCCAGGAGTCCACTGTCCCGAAAACAGCCCGGCGAGTGCGCACCGCCTCTGCCACGTCCTCCACGTTATCCATCAGCCAGCGCAGCTTCACGGCGCTGAAGTAGGTGCTGATGGGTAGACCTGTCTTACCCTGAAACAGACAGTGAGATCAGCACCAGCACAGCGCCAGGAGCACAGCCACACCTGCATACACCTGCGCATCACCTTCAGGTGGTTCTTGTTCTTGCCGGGAGTCTTCTCGATCAGCCTCTCCACCGTGGACTGCGTCCGCAGATCCAGCCACACTGGACAGATCAAACACAACAGCCATTTAACAGATCTCCACCTTCAGGATCCACTCACCAGCTCATCAAGTGTTCAGTGTGGATGCAGATCTACAGATGGAGCTACGGGAGCGATCGCACTCCTCTTACCAGACCCCAGAGTATAACTCAGAGACCACCTTCAGTCACCCCGTTCCCCCGTACATGCGTCCCTCAGTCTCAGACCTGTCTGAGTGTCCACTCCTCTGTCTCCAGAACTACAGGAGCAGGTCAGGAGATATGAGATGTCCTGCTTCTGCTCAGCTGCTCTGCAGTGAGGATCTGGACAGTACTAAGGTCACTCAGCTGCAGCACCTCCAACAGGTATAACGATCAGCGTGTGTGGAGTTCACAGAACCTCACATGGTACACGGGGAAGCTCTGCCCTCTACTGTTCTGGACAGGTAGGTGCTCTTTCCTAGCCGCCAACCTATCAGTGCAGAGGTGACGAGCTCAGGTGGGGTGACGAGCTCAGGTGGGGTGACGAGCTCAGGCGGGTCTCCGAGGGCATTGGGGGTCAGGTGGATGGAGAGGAGCGCATGTGAACCAGTGCTGAACCAGCTTCTAACACTGACAACAACAGGAGGTGTTTCTCTCTGAGGAGCTGAAAGTGAGCCTCCTGGAATGCAGGTAAAGAGTGGACACACTGAACACTCAAATAATGTGGTGCAGGTGGGTCCAGACCGGTTCCCAGATCTGCCGGTACTCTGCGGTGTAGGACTCTACAGTGCTCCACACAGACAGTGCTCCTGTGGTGACATTAGACCAGAGTAATCGGTGTGTGGTCCGGTACTGCACGCTGCGCTCTGCTGCCCGGCGGGTGGCGTGTGCGGTGGTAACTCACCAATAGCGTTGTAAAGAGGTTCTCCAGTTTCCTTGTCCCAGACCAAGGTGGTCTCTCTTTGATTGGTCACTCCAATCGCTATGGAAACAGAGCAACTACATCAATATTCCACCACTGACCTCAGAGAGGAGCACAGCCGTGAATAAACACACACCAACACTCAACATACACACACTAACACAACATACACACTAACACTCAACATACACACACTAACACAACATACACACACTAACACAACATACACACACACCAACACTCAACATACACACACCAACACTCAACATACACACACTAACACTCAACATACACACACTAACACAACATACACACTAACACTCAACATACACACACTAACACTCAACATACACACACTAACACAACATACACACACTAACACAACATACACACACCAACACTCAACATACACACACTAACACTCAACATACACACACTAACACAACATACACACTAACACTCAACATACACACACTAACACAACATACACACACCAACACTCAACATACACACACTAACACTCAACATACACACACTAACACAACATACACACTAACACTCAACATACACACACTAACACAACATACACACACTAACACAACATACACACACTAACACAACATACACACACACACCAACACTCAACATACACACACTAACACAACATACACACACACCAACACTCAACAAACACACACTAACACTCAACATACACATACCAACACTGAACATACATACACTAACACTGAACATACACACACTAACACAACATATACACACCAACACTCAACATACACACACACCAACACTCAACATACACACACTAACACTCAACATACACTCAACATACACACACTAACACAACATACACACTAACACTCAACATACACACACTAACACAACATGCACACACTAACACTCAACATACACACGCGAACACTCAACATACACACACTAACACAACATACGCACACTAACACTCAACATACACACACCAACACTCAACATACACACACCAACACCCTCAACTTACACACCCCAACACTCAACATACACACACTAACACTCAACATACACACACTAACACTCAACATACACACACTAACACAACATATGCACACTAACACTCAACATACACACACACCAACACTCAACATACACACACCAACACCCTCAACATACACACCCTAACACTCAACATACACACACTAACACTCAACATACACACACCAACACCCTCAACATACACACACTAACACTCAACATACACACACCAACACTCAACATACACACACACCAACACTCAACATACACACACTAACACTCAACATACACACACTAACACTCAACATACACACACCAACACTCAACATACACACACCAACACTCAACATACACACACTAACACTCAACATACACACACACCAACACTCAACATACACACACCAACACCCTCAACATACACACACACCAACACTCAACATACACACACCAACACTCAACATACACACACTAACACTCAACATACACACACACCAACACTCAACATACACACACCAACACCCTCAACATACACACACCAACACCCTCAACATACACACACCAGCAAACATACACACTTACATGCACCAAAACACTTACACACACACTAATACTCAACATATACACACACTAGCACTCAACTTATACCCACCGGCCCACATACACACACTAACACATACACACACCAACAATCAACATACACACACTAACACTCAACATACACACACTAACACTCAACATACACACACCGACACTCAACATACACACACACCAACACTCAACATACACACACTAACACGCTCAACATACACACACCAACGCCCTCAACATACCCACACTAACACGCAACATACACACACCAACACTCAACATACACACACTAACACTCAACATATACACACCAACACCCTCAACATGCCCACACCAACACCCTCAACATACCCACACTAACACTCAACAAACACACACCAACACTCAACATACACACACACCAACACTCAACATACACACACCAACACTCAACATACACACTAACACTCAACATACACACACTAACACTCAACATATACACACCAATACCCTCAACATACCCACACTAACACTCAACATACACACACTAACACTCAACATACACACACATACACCAACAATCAACATACACACACCAACACTCAACATACACACACCGACACTCAACATACACACACACCGACACTCAACATACACACACTAACACACTCAACATACACACACACCAACACTCAACATACACACACTAACACACTCAACATACACACACACCAACACTCAACATACACACACTAACACACTCAACATACACACACTAACACGCAACATACACACACTAACACTCAACATACACACACTAACACGCAACATACACACACACCAACACTCAACATATACACACCAACACCCTCAACATACCCACACCAACACCCTCAACATACCCACACTAACACTCAACAAACACACACCAACATTCAACATACACACTCCAACACCCTCAACATACACACACTAACACTCAACATACCCACACCAACACTCAACATACACACAGTAACACTCAACATACACAGTAACACTCAACATACACACTAACACTCAACATATACACACCAACACACATACACACACCAGCACACATACACACACCAACACACTTACATGCACCAACACATTTACACACACACTAATACTCAACATACACACACCAACACACTTACATACGTACACACCAACACTCAACTTATACCCACCGGCCCACATACACACACTAACACACATACACACCCCAACAATCAACATACACACACACACACAGTAACACTCAACATACACACACACGAACACTCAACATACCCACACTAACACTTAACATACACACACTAACACTCAACATACACACACTCAACATACACACACCAACACTCAACATACACACACTAACACACACACACCAACACACACTAAAATACACTTACACTCACACTAACACTCAACATACACACACTTACAAAGCCAGGCATCCAAAAATATACACCCCCATCCCCACCAGCAATGGCCACACACACCTTTAATGTTGGAGATAGGGATGTTGAGCTGAGTGAGCTTCTCGGTGGTTCTCTCCACACACTCACAGACAGACTGTAAAATCTCCTTGGGATCCTCCTCCACCCACCTTACCAAACAAACACAGACCACACAGGACCGTTAACACTCTCAGCCAAGCCCTGGACATTCTACACAGACCACAATGAGCAGCCCACAGTTACTGACACGCAGCGCACCCGGCTCTAATTAGATCAGCCGATCCTTTATTAATCAGGGTCAGCAGGACTAACCGTTCAGCACCTCTGGTTCCGCACGGGTGTAGCGACACGTTGGAGCACGTCTAGTTTACTGTCCTTCTTTATAATCAGCATGTGCGGCGTATTCACTCTGTACATGTACTAAAACTCAGGACTCAGCTCGGCTCAGTGTACGTGATCGGTATCTGGTTCAGGGATTGATTTTCGTGATATGACTTTATTACTGGTTTAGCAGCCCATTTCACCCAAACACCAACTACGTCATTTACAGACAGGCAGAGAGAACAGTGGGCGTGCTGATCAGGAACTGTCTCCAGCTTTAGGAGAACAGTGAGGAGCTTCTAAGGGTGGAGATCAGATGATCAGGGAACTGAATGAACATTAAACACACAATAAAACCACTGAGGTACTACACCGTACTGATGATAAGAACATGCTGGGTAGAACCGCTCACTGGTTATAGTACACAGCTAGAACTCCCAGTGCTGGAGAACCGAGAAATAGCAATAGAGGGCGGATCCTCACAGTTACAGAAGAGACACCATGAAAAAGGTAAATCAGGACAGACACTGAGCCACCAGCAACACTTGACACCCACCCTAGGTTCTAAGGAAGGGAGGGGTGGGTGTTGGGTTACAGTATCGAGCCTCACCACTAGGGGTTCCACATTGCGTGTGAGTGTGGTTTTGTGTACCGGTGTGGGACGAATGGCTCCACAGGACAGGAGATTCATCACCCAGCAGGTAAAGGTGTTAGATCTACCTGCTGTCTGATGTAACGGGCAGCTCGGGCTGTTTATCCCTCCGGAGACGTGAGTGGCAGGCGGCGATGCCAGGTTATCCCATTAAAACCTTTGACCTGTGTGATGAATCTCCTGATGGAGGAGTAATGCAGCTCCTTGTTAATGTTTGACACCTCCTCATAATGATTACAGAGATTGAGCGTTTCCAGAGAAGGACTGTACGAGGAGGGTTTATGAGTTTGTGTTCTCTCGTCCTCTAATCTGTGTAGCCATCTGATATATAACCATATACTCCAACACTGATCTACCCCGGTCAGCCACGGCGCGTGGGCGGGGCTTTAGGTTCCTGTAGGATTCCAGTTAAAGACGGTAAACCTGCACACAGAGGACAGCACTGGAACCTTCTGCGTTAGGGAAGAACCCTGGCTGGAGGTTCAGGAACCGGCCTTGTGATCAGAAGAGTCCCAGTTTGATCCCCTGACCCGACAGTACACACCTGAAGGGCCCTTGAGCAACACACCTAAAACCCATTTGCTCCCGTAGTGGGCCAGTCAGTTCACAAGGGACCAGTCAGCTCTGAGGGCCAATCAGCTCTGAGGGACCAGTCAGCTCTGAGGGCCAATCAGCTCTGAGGGCCAGTCAGCTCTGAGGGCCAATCAGCTCTGAGGGACCAGTCAGCTCTGAGGGCCAATCAGCTCTGAGGGACCAGTCAGCTCTGAGGGCCAATCAGCTCTGAGGGACCAGTCAGCTCTGAGGGCCAATCAGCTCTGAGGGACCAGTCAGCTCTGAGGGCCAATCAGCTCTGAGGGCCAGTCAGTTCTGAGGGCCAATCAGCTCTGAGGGACCAGTCAGCTCTGAGGGCCAATCAGCTCTGAGGGCCAGTCAGCTCTGAGGGCCAATCAGCTCTGAGGGACCAGTCAGCTCTGAGGGCCAATCAGCTCTGAGGGCCAGTCAGCTCTGAGGGCCAATCAGCTCTGAGGGCCAATCAGCTCTGAGGGCCAATCAGCTCTGAGGGCCAGTCAGCTCTGAGGGCCAATCAGCTCTGAGGCCCAATCAGCTCTGAGGCCCAATCAGCTCTGAGGGCCAGTCAGCTCTGAGGGCCAATCAGCTCTGAGGGCCAGTCAGCTCTGAGGCCCAATCAGCTCTGAGGGCCAGTCAGCTCTGAGGCCCAATCAGCTCTGAGGGCCAATCAGCTCTGAGGGCCAGTCAGCTCTGAGGCCCAATCAGCTCTGAGGGCCACTGCATGGAAGAACTGAAGGTTACACACAAACACTGATTCGCCTGCACCATCCGTCCCTGTTACCAGAACGACCGACCAGCACCGCGGTGGGGTTTGCCCTCCGGTAAAGTTCCTGCTTTAGGTACTTGTTTCTTATTGGACAGTGGCATGTATGACAGAATGTAAACGATATGCTAATTAGTAGTTAACGTGCAGCATGTACACCCTGCTAACCGCTAACCGCTCCTGAAAGCTGCTAGTTTAGAATAAGGTCACGACCCCGTCACACAGTTACTGTAAATGAAGTGGAGCTGAGATTAAACAGCGTCTGAGTTCAGCCTGGTCGGGAATAACGCTGAGGGTATGAGGAGTGGGATTACCTCCCATTGATACCTGTTAAAAAACATCAAGGTAAAGAGAATCTTCAAAGAGTTTGTGGAACAGCACACAAAGCACACAGCCAGGACATACACAGGCACTAACGAGACACACCTGGGACTAACGAGAGGGCGGAGCTACAGAATACACACAGGTGACAAAAAGACAGGACGGGGAGACATCACATGGCAGAGACAGGTCAGTACTCACCCTTCCTTAGGGAAACTCTGGGTGATCTCCACCTGGTGCTGACTGACCAGCTCAGCAGTGTCCCCATTAAAGACCTGGAAAACCACAGAACCCATTACACACGACCCCACTGCCCTTACTGACCCCACTGCCCTTACTGACCCCACTGTCCTTACTGACCCCACTGCCCTTACTGACCCCACTGTCCTTACTGTCCCCGCTGCCCTTTCTGACCCCACTGTCCTTACTGTCCCCACTGCCCTTACTGACCCACTGTCCTTACTGTCCCCACTGCCCTTACTGACCCCACTGTCCTTACTGACCCCACTGCCCTTACTGTCCCCACTGCCCTTACTGTCCCCACTGTCCTTACTGACCCCACTGTCCTTACTGTCCCCACTGTCCTTACTGACCCCACTGTCCTTACTGTCCCCACTGCCCTTACTGACCCCACTGTCCTTACTGTCCCCACTGTCCTTACTGACCCCACTGCCCTTACTGTCCCCACTGCCCTTACTGACCCCACTGCCCTTACTGTCCCCACTGTCCTTACTGTCCCCACTGCCCTTACTGACCCCACTGCCCTTACTGTCCCCACTGCCCTTACTGTCCCCACTGTCCTTACTGACCCCACTGTCCTTACTGTCCCCACTGTCCTTACTGACCCCACTGTCCTTACTGACCCCACTGCCCTTACTGTCCCCACTGCCCTTACTGACCCCACTGTCCTTACTGACCCCACTGTCCTTACTGTCCCCACTGCCCTTACTGACCCCACTGCCCTTACTGACCCCACTGTCCTTACTGACCCCACTGCCCTTACTGACCCCACTGTCCTTACTGTCCCCACTGCCCTTACTGACCCCACTGCCCTTACTGACCCCACTGTCCTTACTGACCCCACTGCCCTTACTGACCCCACTGTCCTTACTGACCCCACTGCCCTTACTGTCCCCACTGCCCTTACTGACCCCACTGCCCTTACTGTCCCCACTGCCCTTACTGACCCCACTGCCCTTACTGACCCCACTGCCCTTACTGTCCCCACTGCCCTTACTGTCCCCACTGCCCTTACTGTCCCCACTGCCCTTACTGACCCCACTG
>JAMWET010002548.1:0-15712 GCA_024036415.1 Prochilodus magdalenae
CAGGCTTGAAAAACCTATTGCCGAAAATACACCAGAGTTGAGGCTTTTTATCTCCGCCTGCATTCCGCCCGTTCGCGCATGCGCAAATCCATTTTCTCCTATGTGTGTTAGTTGTATGGTTTGTGGTTTTCCCTGAGCCAAGCAGTGCTGCAGCATCATATTACGGTCAAAAACTGTTTCTCAAACCATGAAAACATTCATTTGCTTAAATATTTGCATTTAATGAAATGGTCCAGGACGAGTTTTAGGTATCTGTTCGTGGCGGGGGTAGGCGGAGCCTGGCTGTACAGCGGATATAACTACGAGTAAAATATGGCTAAAATGAGATAAAGAAGCTTATTTTGTCAGAGTGAATTTGTCATGGTTTATGGCTGTTGGATTACATTGGTGTTTCAGGATTGTAATGCTCACAAATGCGCCATACTCTTGTTTCATCAATCAGGCTTGAAAAACCTATCGCCGAAAATCCACCTTAGTTGAGGCTTTTTATCTCCGCCCGCATTCCGCCCGTTCGCGCATGCGCAAATCCATTTTCTCCTATGTGTGTTAGTTGTACGGTTTGTGGTTTTCCCTGAGCCAAGCAGTGCTGCAGCATCATATTACGGTCAAAAACTATTTCTCAAACCATGAAAACATTCATTTGCTTAAATATTTGCATTTAATGAAATGGTCCACGACGAGTTTTAGGTATCTGTTCGTGGCGGGGGTAGGCGGAGCCTGGCTGTACAGCGGATATAACTACGAGTAAAATATGGCTAAAATGAGATAAAGAAGCTTATTTTGTCAGAGTGAATTTGTCATGGTTTATGGCTGTTGGATTACATTGGTGTTTCAGGATTGTAATGCTCACAAATGCGCCATACTCTTGTTTCATCAATCAAGCTTGAAAAACCTATCGCCGAAAATCCACCTTAGTTGAGGCTTTTTATCTCCGCCCGCATTCCGCCCGTTCGCGCATGCGCAAGTCCATTTTCTCCTATGTGTGTTAGTTGTATGGTTTGTGGTTTTCCCTGAGCCAAGCAGTGCTGCAGCATCATATTACGGTCAAAAACTATTTCTCAAACCATGAAAACATTCATTTGCTTAAATATTTGCATTTAATGAAATGGTCCAGGACGAGTTTTAGGTATCTGTTCGTGGCGGGGGTAGGCGGAGCCTGGCTGTACAGCGGATATAACTACGAGTAAAATATGGCTAAAATGAGATAAAGAAGCTTATTTTGTCAGAGTGAATTTGTCATGGTTTATGGCTGTTGGATTACATTGGTGTTTCAGGATTGTAATGCTCACAAATGCGCCATACTCTTGTTTAATGACTGAGGCTTGAAAAACCTATCGCCGAAAATCCACCTTAGTTGAGGAGGAAAATTAGCACCCCCTCATGGGGTTTTTAGGTACTGCAGGGAATTATTTGGTTTAGGGAGGTCATCCTCCATTTTATTTTGAGTTAAGCTTCAGGAGAGCTGCAGTATACATGGACTCCAACTTTCTCCCCTTTTCTGCTTGAGCCTGTGAAAATATATGCCTGTAAGTTAAAACATCTTAAGTTTTAAGTTATGATAGCACTTTTGAGAGGCATAAAACAAGAATTTGTATTTCTTAGTTAAGGATGCTTTGTATTTTTTGAGTCTAATCCACACTGTATCTATGCTTTGGCTAGCTAGTGCAGGCTTCTCTACATTGTTATGTTAGCTAAGTTAGCTATGTTAGCTTTGGTTTACTTTAAGTGTACTTTTTATTTACACGTTTTAAGGCAGTTCATACTCAGAGATTATTTAAAATGTTTATGGTTATTTTCATTGTATTTATTTGCAGTTTTACAAGAAAAGTATGAACCAAAGGAAAGAATCAAAAAACAACAAAGGATGTGAATAAACCTGAATTCATCAGTAAAGCCAATCCTTTTACGAAGCTTTGATTTTTCTTGAAGTTCCTGTGAGCTATCTGTCTAGCTTTGCTCACACTTGCAACTGCGAGGACAGAATAGTAAAAAGGCATCATTGAACAAGGGGATTGTTACAGTCAGCATACTGCAAGCAGCAATTTGACTCAAACTACTCAAAGCTCAACATGGCCGAAGGCAAAGACAGCGAACAAATGCAGAAAACCTTCGAGACAAGGTCACAGGTCACTGGTTCCAGAACCTCAAATCGAACAAGTCGTAGTTCAGCCAGCTCCGCAGCTACTAAAGCAAGAGCTAAAGCAGAGGCAGCTCGAGCACAGTTCTCATATGCTGAGAAGGAAGCAGCTATGCTGAAGGAGAAAGCAAAAATCGAGGAAGAGCATCAAAAGAACACTGCAGAAGCAACAAGGCGTAAGGCAGATGTTGAAGCAAACTTGTATGTGCTAAAGTTGAAGAGAGAAGCAGTTGCAGCCTCTGCTGAGGCGGCTGTGTATGAGGCAGCAGCAGAAATTGAAGATGAACATCTTGAAGGGTTAGCTCAGATAACTACTCAAGATCCAGTTCAGCGAACTAATGAGTATGTACATAGCCACTCCCTTGTACAGTACACTCAGCAACAAATTCCAGATGCAGTTCCTCTTCAGTCAACTCACAGGGAAGACCTTCCTCCTGCAACTTCAATGCCGATAAATGCTCATGCATCACCATCTCCTGTGAGGAAGTGCCATGTGGAAGATAACCAGAATTACAACATGACAAATGCACAACAATCACATAATTACCCTTGTCCACAGTCTCATGCATCCAGCCTGTCTGATCATACATTTAGGAGGCCAGAAACAAGTGATCTAACCAAGTATCTGATTCGAAAAGAGTTGGTGTCTTCTGGGCTGCTAAAATTTGATGATCGTCCGGAAAATTACTGGGCGTGGAAATCTTCCTTCCAAAGCGTCGCAAGAGATCTAGAGTTAAATGCTAGAGAAGAACTTGACCTCTTGACAAAGTGGCTCGGGCCCGACTCATCTCTGCAAGCCAAAAGAATCAGGTCAGTGCATGTTCATAATCCTGTAGCTGGTGTTCACATGTTGTGGCAGAGATTAGAAGAATGTTTCGGGTGTCCTGAAGTCATAGAGGATGCCCTGCTAAAGAAACTTGAAGATTTTCCTAGAATCTCAAATAAAGATAACCAAAAGCTAAGAGAGCTTGGCGATGTCTTGCTGGAGATTGAGTCAGCTAAAGCAGAGGGCAGTTTACCTGGTCTGGCATATTTAGACACAGCTCGAGGTGTCAATCCTATTGTGGAAAAGCTCCCTTACAGCTTACAGGACAGGTGGATCACACAGGGGTCCAGGTATAAGGAAGACCATCATGTATCCTTTCCTCCCTTCAGTTTTTTCGTGCAGTTTATCCGCAGTCATGCAAAGACAAGAAACGACCCAAGTTTCACATTCTCCACAGCCACTAACCTAACATCTCTGAAGACAGAGAGGCCTGTAAATTACAGCAAAAGATTGCCTGTGTCAGTAAGAAAGACTGAGGTAGCAGCCATGCATGTAACTCAATGTGCTGATCAAGAAAAGAGAGTAGAGGAGCCACACAGTCAGTGCCCTATTCACAACAAACCTCATCCATTGTCCAAGTGTCGAGGGTTTAGGAGCAAGCACCTAGATGAACGGAAGGCGTATCTGAAAGAGAAGTCTATCTGCTTCAAATGCTGTGGTTCGACCAAACATCTAGCAAAAGACTGCAAAATGTCAGTAAAGTGCATGGAGTGCAACAGTCAGTCACATAACACTGCAATGCATCCTGGTCCTCCTCCTTGGTTAGCAGAGATCTCAAGAACCGAGAGAGAGCACGGCGGGGAGAAGGAAGAAACTTTCACACCTCCAGTCATAACAAAGTGCACAGAGATTTGTGGGCAGTCTTTAAGACCTAGATCCTGTTCCAAGATATGTCTGGTAAATGTTTACCCTTTCGGTCATCCTGAAAAAGCAGAAAGGATGTACGCAGTCTTGGATGACCAAAGTAATCGGTCACTAGCGAAATCTGAGCTCTTTGATTTATTTGACATCCGTGGAGAGTCACTTCCCTACATGCTAAAAACCTGTTCAGGCACCATGGAGGTTATAGGACGGAGAGCAAGTAATTTGATTATTGAGTCAATCAATGGAAAAACAAAGGTGATGCTTCCAACTTTGATCGAATGTGACATGCTGCCAGACGACAGGTCTGAAGTCCCAACGCCAGAGGTTGCACAATACTACCCTCACCTTAGATGCATATCAGACCAAGTCCCAGAATTAGATCCTAGGGCTCCCATTCTCCTCTTGTTAGGAAGGGACATTCTTAGCTTGCATAAAGTACGTGAGCAGCATAATGGACCGCATAACAGTCCATATGCACAGAGGCTAGATTTGGGCTGGGTCATTGTTGGAGAAGTGTGTCTGGGTGGGGCCCACAAACCAAGCAATGCTACTGTATTCAAAACCAACATCTTACAGAACGGGCGCTCATCCTTTCTAAGTCCTTGCACAAATCTCATCCAGGTAAAGGAGCAAATGAATGTTTGCATGAAGCAGCCACAAGCAAGTCTTCAGTCTCTAACAGACATTCATTTCAAGCCAGATCCTGAAAAATTGGGAGACACTGTATTCCAAAGAAATCCTGATGATGACAAGCCTGCTATGTCGGTGGAAGATAAGATCTTTCTCAACATAATGGAGAAAGAGATGTACATGAACGACGAGAACCACTGGGTGGCGCCGCTGCCATTCCGTTCCCCTCGTCTTAGGCTTCCAAATAACAAACTTCAAGCACTGAAACGACTTCGCACTCTGCAATGCACTCTTGAAAAACGTCCAGCCATGAGAGAACAATTCTTCACCTTCATGCAGAAAATGTTTGATAGTGACCAGGCTGAGCCAGCTCCACCTCTGAGGGAAGATGAGGAAAGTTGGTATCTCCCTATGTTCGGCGTATACCATCCTCGCAAACTTGACCAGATAAGAGTAGTCTTTGATTCGAGCGCCCAGTGCAATGGGATATCCTTAAATGACACTCTTCTTAGTGGCCCTGATTTAAATAACTCGCTCATAGGTGTTCTCATGCGCTTCCGAAAGGATCAAGTGGCAGTTACCGCAGATGTGCAACAGATGTTTTACAGCTTTGTGGTACGAGAGGACCACAGAAACTACCTGAGATTTGTGTGGCACAAAGATAATGACCCCAACAAAGAAATCACGGACTTCAGAATGAAGGTGCATGTCTTTGGCAATAGCCCATCTCCGGCTATAGCCATCTATGGCTTAAGACGCACAGCTGAGCAAGGAGAGAGAGAGCATGGTGTTGCTGCCAAGCAGTTTGTTATGAGAAACTGTTATGTCGATGATGCTTTAGCCTCTGTAAGCACAGAAGCAGAGGCCATCAATCTCCTGAAAGAAGCACGGGAAATGCTCGCAGAATGTAATCTCAAATTACACAAGATAGCCTCCAACAGTCATCAAGTCATGGATGCATTCCCTGCTGAAGACAGGGCAAAAGACCTAAAAGACCTGGATTTAGGAGTTGATCCTTTGCCTCTCCAGCGAAGCCTAGGGGTGAGTTGGGATTTAACAACAGACAGCTTTACCTTTCAAGTTTCATGTGACGTGAAGCCATTCACTCGTCGAGGCATTCTGTCCACTGTCAATGGCCTGTATGACCCGCTTGGGTTTGCTGCTCCCGTAACCATGCAAGGGAAGGCATTGGTCAGAGAACTTTCTGCAATGCAGTGTGATTGGGATGCTCCACTTCCCCTTGATAAACAGTCACAGTGGAAAACATGGACTGATTCTCTAACTGATCTTGAGCAACTCCACATTCCCCGGCCATATGTACAGGTGTCACCATCGCTCATCCAGAAAAAAGAGATTCATATTTTCTCAGATGCCTCTACTACAGCCATAGCAGCTGTAGCCTATCTGAAAGTCGTGGACACTTGTGGGAAAAGTCATGTTGGCTTTATCATTGGCAAATCCAAGTTAGCACCACGCCCTGCTCACACTATACCACGCTTGGAACTCTGCGCTGCTGTCTTGGCCGTGGAGTTAGGAGAGCTGATTGCTATGGAGTTGGACATAGACCTACATACAGTTAAGTTCTTTACTGACAGCAGAGTAGTCCTCGGCTACATTGGCAATACATCTCGTAGATTCTATGTATATGTCTCAAACAGAGTCACACGCATCAGGAAGTCTACGCAGCCAGATCAGTGGCATTATGTGAGCACTGAACGAAACCCAGCGGATTACGGAACCAGACCCATTCCAGCAGCACTGCTACAGCACACCAGTTGGCTCTCTGGACCTTCTTTCCTAAGACACACAGATGCAGCAAGAGAAGAGTTTGATGCAGGATGCTTTGAGCTTATCGAACCTGAAAAGGATGAAGATGTTCGACCACAGGCAGCTACTTATGGAACAAAGGTGTTCGAAACAACCCTAAAGTCACACAGGTTCCAACGCTTTTCAACCTGGAAATCTCTTGTGAGAGGTATTGCTACACTTACACATGTTGCAAGATCCTACTCTCATTCTGCACGCTCAGACACATGTAAAGGATGGCACTGCTGTAAGAACACTGACATGTCAGTTGAACTTAGTCAAGCTAAAACCACCATTATACAATGTGTTCAACATGAGGAGTTTGAGGATGAAATCACCTGCATGTCAGAGGGACGGGAACTTTCTATACAAAGTCCTCTAAAAAGGTTAAGTCCTTTTGTGGATGAAGATGGACTGATCAGGGTTGGAGGTCGATTGTCTTCATCTGATCTTCAAAATGAAGAAAAACATCCATTGATCATTCCAGCAAAGCACTATGTATCCACATTACTAGTCAGACACCACCACGCACAAGTGGCTCATCAAGGGCGACATTTAACTGAAGGTGCACTGCGTACAGCAGGACTGTGGATCATTGGTGGCAAAAGACTGATTTCAAGTGTCATCTACAAATGTGTATCCTGTAGAAGGCTCAGGGGCAAGCTAGAGAAACAAAAAATGTCAGATCTACCCGTAGACAGACTTGCTATGGATCCACCATTTACAAATGTAGGCTTGGACGTGTTTGGGCCATGGAGCGTCACATCACGTTACACAAGAAGGAACAGTGCTGAGAGTAAGAGATGGGCTGTGATGTTTACCTGTTTAAGTACCAGAGCAGTTCACCTTGAAGTCATTGAGTCCATGTCCACTTCGAGCTTCATCAATGCCTTGCGAAGGTTCCTATCTGTTCGAGGGCCAGTCAAACAGCTCAGATCAGACAGAGGCACAAATTTCATAGGAGCCTGCAAGGAGCTGAACATAAGTACAGAAGATGTAGAGATCAAGAACTATCTACAAGAACAGGGCTGTACTTGGACATTCAATGCTCCCCATTCCTCACACATGGGAGGTGTGTGGGAGAGGATGATAGGCATTGCGCGACGCATCCTAGATGGTATGCTGTTAAAAGAGAACATCGGCCGCCTCTCTCACGAAGTCTTGACCACGCTTTTGGCTGAAGTGATGGCCATAATGAACGCCAGGCCCCTGGTCGCAGTCTCTACAGATCCTGAGAAGCCAGAAATACTCTCTCCTTCAATGCTTCTAACGCAAAAGGCCAGCACTACTCCATCTCCTCCTGGAAACTTTGACTTGAAGGACCTCTACAAAAGCCAGTGGAGGCAAGTCCAGAGTCTTGCTGACACTTTCTGGAAACGATGGAGGCACGAGTACCTGTCTACTATGCAGGCCAGGCGGAAGTGGCAGGAAGAAAAGCGCAATTTGCAAGAGGGGGATATCGTCTTATTGAAAGACAATGAGGTGAAGCGCAATGAATGGCCTGTTGGACTCATTGTGAAAACTGTGCCCAGTAAGGACACCAGGGTACGCAAAGTTGAAGTGAAGATCTTCAAACAAGGGACTGCTAGAATTTATCTTAGACCTATTTCAGAGGTAGTCTTACTTCTGTCTAGTACAGGGTGAATTGTAGACTGATTTAGTGGTATAATAGTACATTATACCAGACGGGGAGTATTCTGTTTACCCATTCAGGATAATGTATCCAGGAAAATTAGCACCCCCTCATGGGGTTTTTAGGTACTGCAGGGAATTATTTGGTTTAGGGAGGTCATCCTCCATTTTATTTTGAGTTAAGCTTCAGGAGAGCTGCAGTATACATGGACTCCAACTTTCTCCCCTTTTCTGCTTGAGCCTGTGAAAATATATGCCTGTAAGTTAAAACATCTTAAGTTTTAAGTTATGATAGCACTTTTGAGAGGCATAAAACAAGAATTTGTATTTCTTAGTTAAGGATGCTTTGTATTTTTTGAGTCTAATCCACACTGTATCTATGCTTTGGCTAGCTAGTGCAGGCTTCTCTACATTGTTATGTTAGCTAAGTTAGCTATGTTAGCTTTGGTTTACTTTAAGTGTACTTTTTATTTACACGTTTTAAGGCAGTTCATACTCAGAGATTATTTAAAATGTTTATGGTTATTTTCATTGTATTTATTTGCAGTTTTACAAGAAAAGTATGAACCAAAGGAAAGAATCAAAAAACAACAAAGGATGTGAATAAACCTGAATTCATCAGTAAAGCCAATCCTTTTACGAAGCTTTGATTTTATTAAACCATGACAGCAAGCCCAGAAAGGAGCGCAGTTTAGCAGCATCGGCTGGGGCTGGAGCATGCAGAATAGCAGCAAGGTGTTCTTCATCCGGCTGAATACCTTGTGCTGTGAGGGTGTGGCCTAGAAAGCGTAATTTGGTTTGGTGGAAGCAGCATTTTGACACATTAAGCTGCAAGCCAGCATCCTTAAGGCACTTAAGCACAGCTTGCAAGTAGCACTCATGTTCATCAGACGTGCGTCCCCATATGATGATATCATTCAGGTAGTTGGCCACATTTGACAAACCCTGCAGGATTGAAGACATCATTTTCTGGAAGGCAGCTGGTGCCGAAGCCAGACCATACGGAACCCGGCAGAATCTGAAGAGCCCCTCATGGGTAATAAAAGCCGTGAGATCCCGGCTATCAGGGTGGAGTAAAACCTGATGATACGCACTCTGCAAATCGATAGTGGAGAATACTGAGGCCCCTCTCAGCCGTGAAAGCAACTCATCTATGTGTGGCAGCGGGTAGCAGTCCACCACAATGGCTTTATTGGGCTCCCTGAAGTCCACACACATTCGGATGCCACCGTTCTTTTTCTGAGTGACGACGATAGGGGAGACCCAAGGCGAAGCATCAACCCTTTCAATTATTCCTTCTTTAAGTAAGTGCTCTAGCTCAGCAGAGACTGCATCACGGACAGACAGAGGTAAGCGGCGCAACTTTTGGCGAACTGGAACCACTGATTCAGAGAGCTTTACTTTGTGAACAAAGCCTTTTGCGCAGCCCAGGATGCCTGACAGAAGTGACGGCGTTGAGAGCTGCCCCACAAGGGCGGGTCCCTGTGACACAGAAGCAGGAGTGGATGGCACAGCACGTTGGCCTTCAATTCGAAGATGCAACCCCTTTAAGTCCAAACCAAGGAGTTGGGATCCAAATTTAACAATGAAGATATCAGCAGAGCAAGAGACATTGGCAATGGAAACAGTCGCAGGTAAACAACCCAATACAGCAATTGGATCACGAGAGTAAGTCACCAGTCGGGCCTTGGGTGGCTGTAGGGGTGTGTCATTAAAGTTAGCCAGGTAAGTAGCCTTTGGAAGGATAGACACACATGAACCAGTATCCACTATTAAGTCCAGTTTCGCAGCAGCAGCAGGCGTTTGGATGGTGACGGGGCAAATAATTTTATTCCCTGGGGTCAGGTCCTGCAGGTAAAGAATGGTGTACTCAGGCATTTCGACTTCCCGAACTGAGTGTGTGTGTGTAGAACGACAAACTCGGGCAAAATGTCCCATTTTCTGACATGTCTTGCACTTAGCACGAGCAGCAGGGCAGTTCTTGGCATTTGCAAGGTGTTTACTGGAGCCGCAGCGGTAACAAGAGCGAGCTGAGCAGGCAGAAGCAGATTTTGGGGAAGATTCGGGATGGAATGGCTGACGTGACGGAGGCTTACGTTTGCACCGTCCGTCCATTGTCTGCACAGCTTGCACAGGCAGTAACTGACCACCAACCATTGACTTTGCTTGCTCACTAGCCGCCTCAATTTGGGTTGCAATGTTGATGGCTTTAGACAAAGTTAAATCAGTTTCAAGGAGTAGCTGTTTTGTGGTTTGAGGCTCTGTATTCAACAACGGTAACACAGCCGGAGGTCCGGGGTATATTCAGAACAACAAAGCAATAGACTACCGATAAATGGATGAGCTATACTATACCCCGTAACATCCTCCTTTACAAATAAAGTAGCCGATAACATCTGAACAAAATTAAGAACTATATGGCACAAGGAAACTTTCAGAGAATTACAATTATTCAATAACACTTTCAATTTTCTAGTCTGTTTTATCTTCCGTATTTTCTTTTCTCTCTCTTTTTTCTTTTTTTTTTTTGAACCGTTTTAAAGTGCCCGACAGTTTGTTTCACAGATCGAGTCTCTCAGGAGGCTTAGACAGACGCCCCGCCCTAGTGTAAGTGCATCCATCCAACGACAAAGGCTTGGGTACCCCGACCACAGCATTCCGTGTATCACTGAGTGATGGAGCATCCACAGTGCAATGCTCCGGTACATGAGTCACTTCAGGCTCATCCACCTCCCCAAACCTGTGAGCACTCGGCTCGGCCACTCTGAGGTCCACTCTGTTACGTCGGTAAGTGGAGCCATCAACATTCCACCCAGATAAGCGCGCGTGGCGCTACACCCTGCCGAAGACAGGTGCCCACCCTCCAGCGACCAAAGCTATCCCCAGGCGGCGGTTTCATTCGGACAGTCTCTCCAATTTCCAGCTCTGGCAAGTCACGAGCAGACCTGTCATAAAAGGATTTAGCAAGCTGCTTTCGACGCCGCAGATTTTCAGTCACTCCTGTCACAACGCATGGCTCCAGTAGCTTGTTTGTCACAGGAATGGATGACTTCAACCTCCGAGACATGAGGCGCTGTGCAGGGCTGCTGTTCATATTTTCCGTAGGGGTGTTCCTCCAGTGCAACATGGCTTTCCATGGGTCGTCTGCATCATGCATGGCCTTCCGCAAGATGTTTTTAGCAATTTTAACAGCTGATTCTGCCTTGCCATTCGCTTTTGGATATCTCGGGGAGGAGGTTACATGCTCGAATTCCCAGTCACAGGCAAAGCGTTTGAATTGAGCAGTGAACTGCGGGCCATTATCTGTGATTACCTTGTCTGGCTGACCGTGCCTGGCGAACTGGGCCTTACAACGCTTGATCACAGTTTCCGCAGACAAGTCAGGAAGTAAATCTATCTCCCAGAAGTCTGAGTAGTGGTCCACCACTAGAAGATAATCCTTCTGCCTATGGCTAAATAAATCCATGCTAAGAATCTGCCATGGCCTGTTTGGCACTTCATGTGACAGCATAGATTCCTTTTGCTGTTGGTGGGCATACTCATTGCAGGTTGAACATGCACTCACAAAATCTTTTATTTCAGCCTGCATATTGGGCCAGTACAGTGTTTCGCGAGCCTGTCGATAGCAAGCATCTCCTCCAATGTGACTTGAATGTATGCGAGTTAGCATCTCCGGACGCAGCGACTTGGGGATGATGACTTTCTGCCCCCTAAATAGGATACCATTCTGTGCACTGACCTCATCTCGGAATGGCCAGTATTCTCTTATGATGTGAGGTGTCCTTTCCTTTACATCAGGCCAGCCTAGCAGAACTGCAGATTTAAGAGCTTGAAGACTTTCATCTCTGTCAGTGTATAGCTTAATCTGATCTAGCCGATGGTCACTCACATTCAAGTAGTCTGCCTGGTTGATGTGCTCTGCATCTTCCTGTACTCGCTGCATAGAACAGATTGCATGTCGCTGGTATACAGGCTCCTTGCCCCTGCATTCTGCCGTGGCTCTGCTAAGAGTGTCGCTGATGAACATCTCGGGCCCTGGCTTATAAACAACCTGTAGATTGTAGTTTTGCAATGTGAGGAGCATGCTCTGAAGTCGTTTAGGTGCACAGAGGAGCGGTTTACTGAAAATGGAAATCAAAGGCTTATGATCGGTTTCAGCTGTAACAAGCTCACGGCCGTACAAGTAGTGGTGAAATCTTTGACAGGCAAAGACAATGCTGAGACACTCTTTTTCAATTTGTGCATAGTTCTTTTCAGTAGCTGTGAGTGCCCTTGAAGCAAAAGCAATCGGTTGGCCCTCCTGCATGAGGCAGCATCCAAGCCCACTCTGACTCGCATCACTTTGCACAGTGACAGACTTGGTGACATCATAGTAGCGCAACACCGGTGTGGATGCAGCCAAGGTTTTCAGTTCGCTAACAGCTGCTTCATGCTTGGGCAACCAGTGCCAAGGGGTGTCTATGTCCAGCAAACGTCGCAATGGCTCACAAACAGCTGACAGATGTGGCATGAACTTGGCTAAGTAGTTTGCAAAACCAATGAGACGCTGCACACCTTTTGCGTCCGTGGGGTTAGGCATGTTAACGATGGCTCTCACCTTTTCTGGGTCAGGCTTCAGACCATTTGATGAGAGAATGTGGCCATGAAATTGTACTTCAGCTACCTTGAACTGTAGTTTCTTCAAGCTTAGGCGCAGCTTTACCTTCCGGCAGCGCTCCATTAAAGCCAACAGCTTGGTGTCATGGTCACTTACTGCGTCATTATCTGTATCTCCACAGCCTACAACCAGGATGTCATCAGCAATGGGCTCGACACCTTTCAGTCCAGCTAAGAGTTCGTGTTGCTTGCGTTGGTACACCTCTGGTGCAACAGAGACACCAAATGGTAGCTTGAGCCAGCGTTTCCTTCCCCATGGGGTCCAGAAGGTGGTCATAAGGCTGCTCTCATCATCCAGTCTGCACTGAAGGAACGCATGTCTGGCATCCACCAGAGTGAAGATCCTTGCCTTTGGCAGCTTGTACAACACATCTTCCAGCGTTGGCATAATATAGTGTGATCTTTTCAGGGCTTTGTTCAAGAACTTGGGATCCAAACATATTCTTAGTTTGCCTGGTTTTTTTTACTATTACCATGTTACTGATCCAATCTGTTGGCTCTGTGACATCTGCAATATGGCCATCAGCTTGGTACTCATCCAGCTGGGCTTTAACATCTGCCTTCATTGCGATAGGAACATTGCGAGGGGCACACTGAACTGGAGTCACACTGGGGTCCAGCTCAAAATGGACATCCCCAGGAACAGATTCCACAGGTGAGTTAAATACGTCACTGAATCTTCTCAGCAGCTCTTCTCTGGTTACTGGTGCAGACTGCAAGTGTTCAATTGTGCGTATGTCGTCAGGAATCGTGAACTGCATGAGCCCTAAGTGTTCACAAGTGCAGCCAGACAAGAGAGGATTTTGAGTCGTTTTCACTATTTCAAATGACAAATGGTATTTCTTCCTACGCACTACACATTCAGTGTCAAAGATACCCATGGAGCTCAGTATCTCACCGGAGTACAGCTTTAGTTTGGTGTTGCTGGAGCAGAGTGGTGTGTTGGGTGCCAGCTTAATTTTGTCTTTGTAGCTCATCACATTGCAGGTGGCCCCTGAGTCTAACTGACAGCGCAGTGGCTTGTTGTGTAGTCTTAATGTAACAAACCATTTTTTCCCCTCTGCCTCTAACGCACCAACTGACTCATGCATGTATATGTCATCATCAGCTATTCTGTCCAAGTCCCCTACTGTGTTTTCCAGACAGTACAGCTTCCTTTCAGTTGGCTTTTTCTTGCCCTTTAGACACACCTTTGCAAAGTGGTTATTTGTTCCACAGGATTTACAAGTTTTGCCATATGCTGGACAATATTCTTTACCCCTCGAATGTGCTTTGCCACAATATCTGCACGTGTGTTCTGCGTCCGGGGCCCTGGATGAATTGCTCTGCAGCCGCTGGTTTGGTCTGGACTGTTGCCTAGCCACAACGTGAACAGCGTCGCTTGTGGGGCTCGTTACGTCCATTGCTCTCATGCGGATATCTGTCTGTTCCGACGCTCGACACATCTCTATCGCACTAAGCAGTGTTAAGTTCTTCTCTCTTAACAGTCTGCGACGTGTACTTTCGTTTGCTACACCCAGTACAATCTTGTCTCTAATCAGTTCATCTCTCAGTTCCCCATACTCACAGGTCGCTGCTTTCTCTCTCAGTCTGGTCACAAAACTGTCTATGGATTCTCCTTCATCTTGCTTGCAACTCCCAAACACGTATCTCTCATAGATTACGTTCTTTGCGGGCTTGAAGTAGACCTCCAGAGCATCCAGAATCGCCTTAACATCTTCTCGCTCCTCAGTTGTGAGAGTTAAATTGTGGCGGTAAACATGCCTACATTCGCTACCCATTACACTTCTCAGAGTAGCAGCTTGCACGCTCGTGGACTTTTCAGATATACCCGTAACCAAGGCATAATCTTCGAAATTCTGCTCTAAATACGTCCCAGTTAGTACTCCAGTCACCTGTGAGGCTCATCGGCGTCGGGGGTGGAATGTTAGCTGCCATGCTAGTGCTGTAGCTGTAGTTACTAAGCTAAATGGGACCGAGTCACCGGCAAAATTAACCTCGGCAATGTCCTCACTAGTCCGAGAGCCACTCAAACGAGTATCGAATAAGCTTGACATGGGTCACACTCCAGTCTGAAATAAAAAAAGTTACCAACTTCTGACACCATGTTTTGTGGTTTGAGGCTCTGTATTCAACAACGGTAACACAGCCGGAGGTCCGGGGTATATTCAGAACAACAAAGCAATAGACTACCGATAAATGGATGAGCTATACTATACCCCGTAACAGTAGCCTCTCTCTAATGCAATGGCTTCCCACATGCTCAACAAATTGGTCTCGAATCATGTCGTCCGCATTGGATTCAAACTGGCACGATGAAGCTAACTCTCTTAGCGCGGCTATATACTGCATCACCGGTTCGCCAGGGGTTTGAACACGCTTCCTGAATGTGTGTCTCTGCACCACAACATTAACCTTTGGGGTAAAGTGGCTTTCCAAAGCAGTTACAGCATTGTCCAATGTTTCGCCTGTGCTAGGTAACGTATAAAAAAGTCTTTGCCCTTCAGTGCCTAGACAATGAAGTAAGAGTGCCCTTTTTCGTTCTTCAGACCAGTCATCCCCCGTCGCGTTGATAACTAGCATGTAGTTACGGAACATTCTCACCCATGTGGTGAATGGCAGAGCAGGCTCGCCCGGACACGGCAGAAACGGGGTGGGAAAAGGAGCATTTGCAGCACACATGTTGTTCGATTCAGTAGTTTCCTCGTCGCCAGATTTGTAGTGTCCAGGTGAGTTGTAAATA
This sequence comes from Prochilodus magdalenae, assembly GCA_024036415.1. NCBI lineage: Eukaryota > Metazoa > Chordata > Actinopteri > Characiformes > Prochilodontidae > Prochilodus > Prochilodus magdalenae. Next base: position 15,295 of record JAMWET010002548.1, read on the forward strand.
ATCAGGCTGAAGTGCTTCTGAATGCAGCTTTATTACTCCTCACACGCTAGCTACATGGCATGGCTGTTCCCCTCACTCTTCTTCTAGTCTACACTAGCAGCCTCAATCGGTAGCGCAGGAGCGACCTCTAGTGTCTAACATGCAGTATATATATATATAGAACACAACAAATGAAATGGTCCAGGACCAGTTTTAGGTATCTGTTCGTGGCGGGGGTAGGCGGAGCCTGGCTGTACAGCGGATATAACTACAAGTAAAATATGGCTAAAATAAGATAAAGAAGCTTAGTCAGAGTTAATTTGTCATGGTTTATGGCTGTTGGATTACATTGGTGTTTCAGGATTGTAATGCTCACAAATGCGCCATATCGTGAATGACGAGGCTGAAAAACCATCGCCGAAAAACCACTTAGTTGAGG
>JAMWET010002549.1:0-22210 GCA_024036415.1 Prochilodus magdalenae
TTATTGGTTTACTCGTGTGTAATTGGCTATAATACACTCTCACAGTAGCCATTGTTATTTCAGTCTATTCACTTCTGTGGGAGTGGCAGAAAACTGAGCTGCTCTCTTGATTAGCTTTAACAGTTTACCAGCCACCTTGGGAAAGATAACTCCACCCACTGACTTGGACTGGAGTTTATCTAAACTCAGTTTGCTCCTTGCCTCAAATGTTTTCTTTTTGCATTTGCAAGGACCCACATCACCGCAATAGTCACATGCACTATTATGTGTTCTCTGATTTTGCTGACTCCCGTCTTCATGAGATGCTTTCTGTGATACAGCAATTACATGGGACTGCACAGCTGGTAGACTTTGAGACACCTCAACTTGTGAAGTCTCATCCTCAGCTCTTTGAATATCATTAATGCTCATCACCTTCTCAGCCACACAATCTGACTGACCACCATGCAGTACAACTGTTTCAGTGATCTGACAACACTGACTCACTGGTTCATTCTGATGGCAAGGTTTGCTTTCTTCTGCCAGGCAATCTACTTGCTCTGGATTCAGAGGCTCATGCTTGGTGGGTACTGTCATTTCACCTTCTGTCTTCTCTTCCTTGACTATGACTGTAGCCAGTTTTAAAGCAGTTTGATTAAGACAAGTTTGATCAGGACTGTCTCCACTGCCACTGTCTCCACTGTCACTGGAAGTTTCAACTCCTGAAGTTGAAGACTGCTCCTCCTTTAGCCTGGGCTGGGGTTTATGTTCTTGCCATTTTGCTACTTTACATTCACGTGCCCAGTGTCCCTTCTTTCCACAACAGTGACACACACTGTTGGATTTATTCTGGGAGTTCCGACTGTTTCTCCGCTGTAATACAGTTCGCAACAGATAAGAGATCGACCTTTTGACATGGGCATCTCTCTCATATGCTGTTAGGCATTCAGACAACTCAGAAAGTGTACTAGTTCGCCAGGCGGACTTCAAAAGAGGCAAAACTTTCCTCATGCTCTGAGTTAAACCATCAGCCCACTGGACTACAGACACCATAGAATTCAGCACATCTTCCACAGAGTTAAACTCTGAACGTCCCCCATGGACCAGATATACCTCAGCAAACCTCTGTGTGTACTGTCTCACAGGTTCATTTTTCCCCTGATAACACTCGACGATTCGTTTCCAGCATAGAGTAGACCCTACACTTTTCTGGAGCACTGTGAGCAACCCCACATTACAATCCTGCACTGCTCTTAGAGATTTCAGCTTCTCTAGCTGTTTCTCATAATACCCTTCCATAGTCTCAATCTCATCTGACATGAGTATCTGTGAACACACAGAGATGACATCTAATGGATGGAGAGAGTACAGTTTGATTTTCCGTGTCATTAGTGTCAGGAACGGACCAATCCCCATTTCCGTCGGATGCTTAAACTCTTTAGACATGCGGTCTATCTGTTCTGGGTTTAAGGTATTAGAAGGTTTCATTTCCCTCTTTCTGGATTTGACCAGTTTTGTCATAACTGGAGCAGCTTCCAACATTGTTGGATTGTATCCTTCCTCACCACTGCTGTGACTGGACCCTGACCTGACAGACTGCTCTATAGGTCTGTGGTGAAAATCTTTGGGACATGGATACAGTATTTCCTTTCTAGCAGCTAACTCCTGAAAGTCCTTGTTCGACCTTTCAAGTTTAGCTACCCTTTCCTGTAGTGCTTTACATGTGTTCTGAGCGCTAGTGACTGCACGCTTATGATTGACACACTCCTGTATCAATCGTGCATTACTCTTAGCTTGTTCAGTCATTAACAGGCAATGCCACTGTCTGAACACCTGAACACATCCCGCCAGATCTTTCTTTTTCATACACTTGGCTAAGATTACAAAGCACTGCTCCTGACTCCAGTCTGACTCTTCTGAAATGCTAAATTTTTTACAGAGCTTAGCCCTTCTGTTAGAGCATAATTTATCTAACATTTTTGTTAGACCAGCCTCAAATGCTGCTCTGTCTATGAATGCTGTCAACATGTTAACATTTGCAGCAGACATCTTTACACAGAAGATCAATCACAATTAAAAGAAATACAAATAAACCCTAGAGAAACTTCTGTTAAATCCTGGGTCATATTCTTTTAACTGGGTATCTCTAGTTCACCCTTGCATCTCTGTTAGACTGAGAAATTTCAGCATACCCGTAGGCAAGAGAAAGATTCTGCTACTTGCATGTTCTGTACCAAGAAAACATACTTGGGAGTTTTGCAACAGATAAGGGAAATCTCCCTACGTCCTAATAATTGTTCTAATGGAACACAATTAGGGAATAAAAACGTTGCAAAAAAACAGAAACCTGGATTTTGAGACCAAAAGAAACTCAAATCCATCTAAATCCTAATAAAACACAATTAGGACCAACCATGTGCTAAGGTCAGGTAATACCTGCCTCCCTCCTAGACAAGTACTAGGCAGATACAGACACACGACTGTTTGTAATTTTGATCTGGACAAACACTGTTTGTAGATCGCGAAGACTCACTCACATTAGATTTTAATATGATCTCATGAGTACGCAATTTTGATCTGGAAAAACACAGTTCACAGATCACAAAGACTCACTCACATCGGATTTTAATATGATCTCATGAGCTTGCAATGTAGACCTGGAAAGACACAGTTCACAGGTCGTTGTGATACTCACAATACAAGATTCAGTGAGTTCACCTAAATATACCGGTTTATCCCTGGAAAGACACAGTTCACAGGGTGATGTGATACTCAGACAAGAAATAATCAAGTGAGTTCACCTAAAGCCTAGCTAGGACTTTTACAAGACAAAACAAACATAAACTGACTCTTTTCCTTTACTGGTGCTACGCTTTTGTTTCTTAAGTTTCTTAAGTTCTTTTTTCTCCGGATGTCTCACTCACCGAACCAGCAGCTGAAGAGAGATGTTCCGGATCCTGTTCGTGACGCCAATTGTAGTTTCTTTAGTTGCTTGCCCAGAAGGATGGAGTCAGGAGACTGAAGGCTGGAGATGTTGGAGTAGTTTATTTCAAGGCGATCGCAGTTCACTCCTCTCTTGTCCTTAGCCAGGCCAGTTCAGTGCAGTCTGAACTCAACCCAACTCAGTCCTGCTCAGTCGGACCTTAGTCCTACGCAGCACAACTCAGTCCACCAAGCCCAACTCAGTCTGAAGAGAGACCCTTCTCACACAGGTTTTATACACTGTTTAACCACCCCCTAAAGATAACAAACAGAGGGTGTGATCTTATCTAGGACCAACAAATGGTCTCCAAGTGGTGTTTGACCTATGACCTGTAAAACCCCGAGAACAGCAATATCCCAGGGACTCCGTCCTGTCGTAAATACATACAGTTCTGTTCTGGTGATGTTAACCACATGGTAAATGTAAAGACACTTGTATACATACAAACTGATACAAAAAACACTAAGTAACCAACAGACTTCACACCACTGGAGCTCCTCAGCATTCACCTACATCTAATGTGAACATGAACTAATGTAACATGGCTGCTGCTTTTATTGCAGGTGTCAGTGGTGTGACTGTGGTGACACAGAAGCCTCCTGTTCTCACAGCGACTAAAGGAGAGAAGATCACTATGCACTGTAATCTGGGGACTGACAATCGTGTACGTTGGTATAAACAGGTTCCAGGAGGAGTTCCACAGTATGTGTTAAATAATTATCATAGCTTCAGTTCTCCTTACTATGGATCTGGCTTCTCTTCTCCTAAATTCACATCAACACACTCATCTCAATCAGATTACACTTTGATCATCAGTAATGTGGAGGCTGGAGACTCTGCAGTGTATTACTGTCAGACACATGACGGCTCTGCTAGTGAGTGGGTATCACAGTGATTCACACCATGACAAAAACCTCCTCACTGCTCACATTCACTTCTGCTTTCAGACAGCAGCAGAAAAACAAACAGCAACAACTTACACAATGCAGGTTAACAAATGGATTGTGATCACAGTAAACTCAAAGTTTTACCTAAGTAAAACTAAAAGAACAAATTTATTGGGCATATAAAAGTTTTAGCTCCTAAAAACAGCTGATTCCTTTCCTAATGAACATTAATTATTTTGAAGTCAATATTTATTTATTTTTTAAAAATTTGTGTGTTTAAATTTTTTTCACTCTCACTCCAGCTACTGTCCTGCGTTTATCATGGTGTTTATCATGATCAGATCATCAGAAATAAAATTGGTCACCCGTGACTGAAGCGTATCTAATAGCATGTAATACCTACACAAGCATGAATAACAGCTACAGTTCAGTTTAGCATGGACTGGACAAATGTTTCAGCCACTCTTGCATCAAAGAGCAGGTCAGACATTTGATAGATGCCTTCTCTGGCGCTTTACTCGTTGTTCCAGGTAGCCCCAAAGGTTTTCAGAAGGATTACAGTCTGGGGATTGTGCAGGGCAGTGCAGATGTGTGAATGCCCCTGAATGTGCATCACACCAATCTCTCCTTTTTGACAATCGTGATCATCTGCTGTGTGACCCCTATTCCACACACTAAAGAAGACATTCACTGCGCTGTACCACCTCTCAATGTTTGAATCCCACCAGACCCCCTGCAGGTATGTGTTATGATATTTAGAAGTGTCAGGCTGCAGGCAGTGGCATGTATCTGCAGTTATTAATCTGAATAATGAACGTGTGCATTTTAAACACATGTCCTACATTTATGGCACATCATGATTAGAATTAGAGGAATTACAAATAGAGGAATTGTAGAAAAGGAGGAATTACCTGGAAGGGTCTCTCCTGTTAGATCTCCCCTGATCCAGACTGTGTTATTTCTAATCATGTCATAAATATGATTAACAGACAGACAGACACGTCTACAAGATGTTCCTCATTCTGAATAGAGGATTCTACATCGTTACTTTGGTCTCACCTTTGTAATCCTGTGGTCAATATCAGAAGCACTGACACAAATATACAGCAGATACAACTTCATCCCACATCACACACCAAACTCTGATACTGTCAGCCTTTATAGTTCAGCACTGATACTGAAACATCATGTACTATTAGAGACTCACTCAGGATACACCTGCTGACCAGCACTCTGTAATTTTAGCTCTATGCAAATGAAGAAACGTCTCTGTTGTTCTCTGAATAGTAGAGAGACAAACACTGTAGGGTAATGCATTAAATGATGCACTTTTACTTTCAAGAGAAGAAAAGGATTTAAATGAAAGAATAAAGTTCTGAGATTTTAGCTGATCTTTAGATTACACTACATAACTAGATTTTTGTTCCCGGCTCATATTCCAGTTGTTTATGTGTAAAACATGAACACACACAGCTATATTCACCACAGACTTTGTTTCTGTGACCAGGAACATGAAATTAAATTAATAATGTGTAAGATATTAACTCAGAGCCTGTTCCCGTGGACGTCGCACCCGGCCCACCCGGCCCACCTGTTTATAGAGTATGTTTGGTTCCATGTTAGATGTTAGTTTGGTTTCTTGCTGTATGTTTCGATCCTTGATGGTTAGTTTGTCATCCTGTTTCCTGTTCCCTTGGTTTGCTTCTGTCTTTGGTTTTGTTTTGTTACTTTGTGTATTATTAAAACACTTGCATTTACGTCCTGCTTCCTCGTTTACCTACGCATGTGTGACAAGGACAGAGGATTCAGATGAAGGTTGAGACCAGGAGAACTGAAAGAATGAATTAATGGTTTTAGCCATTCTAAATGATCAGCACTGCTTCAGAAGGCCCTACATATGTACAACTGTAGCTGTAGGGTAACCTTAAATGTCTGTCTCTACCAAACACAAGCTAACGATACGGTAGGATACTCCTGCAGTTAACACATAATAAATGAATGTTCTTAACAGTAAACAAAGTCTCAGCTGATTGGTTTATTTAGAGAAGCCCTTCCTACAGTTCCTTATGAAAGCCTCCTCTACTCTCTCCTCTCTTTATCCTCCTCTTTATTATCCACATCACTCTGCTGATCACACAGACAACATGCTGCTGACCCTCTGTGCTCTCCTCCCTGCTCTGACATGTAAGATCTCTCTTCCTGCTGTTCTCTCTACATTGATGAGATCTGTTTGATTATGACTGTGTTTAAAATGATGTTGATGTTCATGAACTCCAATGTTGCTTTACGTTTTAGGGGTCAGTTCACAGAAAGTTCTGACACAGACCCCTTCAGTACAAACACACAGGAGCAAAACTGTCACCATGGACTGTAACATCGCAAAGTATACAGGCAACTATGTCTCCTGGTATAAACAGATTCCACAAGCACCTTGTGCTGAGATTTTATCATTCTGAGAGCTCTCCTGATTTGTATGGAGATAGTTTCTCATCTTCAGCTTCACATCTAAAGCCTCTTCAAGCATCGACTACCAGTTAATAATCAGTAATGTGGAGGCTGGAGACTCTGCAGTGTATTACTGTGGTACATGGGACACCTCTGTAAACAAGTGGGTACCACAGTGATTCACACCATGACAAAAACCTCCTCACTGCTCACATTCACTTCTGCTTTTAGACAACAGGAGAAAAACACCTTAACAACAACTTCTACTACTGACGTTAGAGCTAAGCTGCATGTTATGTATTTTGTATTTTACAATTTCACCTTCATATGTTTATACTTGTGATGTGTGTATTACTCTTTAGAGCTCTATGTCTCACTGGAAATATACTGTACAATGACAAACAACTAGGGCTATAAATGCATGGAGAATAAACAAGAAACACCTGGGGCTGAAGAGAGGGTGGGGCTGCAGACTACACACAGGTGAAAAGGAGGCAGGGCAGGTAATAAGAAACAGGGTGGGTCCCAAATGTGTACTTAATTCTAGTTTTTGAGTACATAGTAGTGAGTGCAGTTATGAATGTCAAAGTTGAGTACACTCAGAAATCCATAACGGACACTTAGAACCAATTTTAGAATATGGTAAAGATAGACACTACTGTCCCATAATACAACGGGAAATGGAAAGGCAAGAACTTCTTAATAATTGAGTCCAGCTAAGTACGATGTGAGTTTTATCACTTCCTGTTAGTAAGAAATGATGTAATACACCAATATCTGAACTCATACTATAGAGATTAGTACAGAGTATATACTGTGTAGTACTAGTATTACCTCCTCTGTATCTTACCATACACCTGCTGCAGCATCTCTGTATGTGTAGCTCTGTGTAAATGAGGAAGTTTCTCTGTTTCATATCAGAGTAATGGAGGAATATATGCAGTATATTAATGTATTGAAATAGATAGAGCTGCATACATCTGAATAAATATTAAGTAGTTCTGTCTAATAAGTCAAAACATGTTAATTTTCTGTGAATAAACATATTAAAACTGTATTGCAGTTTATGTAAAAGTATCAGTATCATGTGTGTTTATGCTGCTAAAAGACTTGAAAATGTTTGGGAGATGTTTGTAAATTAATAACTGATTTTTCTAGCATATTAACCTGATGTAGACCTGATGTAGGCAGGCAGTGAAGCAGAAGGGAAGACAAGCAGGCAGATAAAGGAGTAGGCGGGCAGATAAAGGAGTAGGCAGGCAGATAAAGGAGTAGGTGGGCAGATAAAGGAGTAGGCAGGCAGATAAAGGAGTAGGCAGGCAGATAAAGCAGTAGGCAGGCAGGCAGTGGTTTAATTAAAATTTCTTACCATTTCAAACCAAAAAGGTGGGCTTCTACAGTGCAGATTCCAAATGTACAAAATTTCCAAAATGAAAAATGAAGGAGAGTTTGTGGAAGGTTAAGCTTTAAATGATTAGAAGTAAAACAGTGTATGTTCCCAGCGTCTTCCGTGTCTAAGCTTTGAGGCTCTACCCATGCGAATGGAAGACACCATCTTCAGGTGAAATCAAAATTCACTGAATCAAAATAAGCATCTCTTAAAAAAAACTTAATTTAAACTAAATCTCGCTTCTACAGTGATCACTCTCCTAGCTATGCATCTGGCTTCTCTTCTCATTAATTCATATTAACATCTTCATCTAAATTTGATTGCACTTTGATCTTAATAATATTCTAGGTCTTAGTAATATGGAGGTAGGAGACTCCTATTACTGTTAATAGTAATAGGAGACTCCTAGTATGTGACGGCACCGTTAGTGGGTACTTATCACAGTGATTCACACCATGACAAAAACCTCACTGCTCACATTCACTTCTGCTTTCAGACATGAGAAACACTCGCATTCCTGAGGTGATAAAAAAAGTTTATGAAAAAAAGACTTTTAACACAATTTGTTTAACATAGAATATCATGAAAAAGTTGATTTGCTTCAGTAATTCCACTCAAAAACTGAAACTTGTATATTATATTCATTCATTACACACAGATTGATATATTTCAAGTGTTGATTTCTTTTCATTTTGATGATTTTTACTGACAACTAATGAAAACCCCAAATTCAGTATCTCAGAAAATTGGAATATTGTGAAAAGGTTCAATACTGAAGACACCTGGTGCCACACTCTAATCTGCTAATCAACTCAAACACCTGTAAAGGCCTTTAAATGGTCTCTCAGGCTAGTTCTGTGGGCTACACCATCATGGGCAAGACTGCTGACTTGACAGTTGTCCAAAAGACGACCATTTACACCTTGCACAAGGAGGGCAAGACACAAAAGGTCACTGCTAAAGAGGCTGGCTGTTCACAGAGCTCTGTGTCCAAGCACATTAATAGAGAGGCGAAGGGAAGGAAAATATGTGGTAGAAAAAAGCGTACAAGCAATAGGGATAACCGCACCCTGGAGAGGAGTGTGGAACCAAACCCATTCAAAAATGTGGGAGAGATTCACAAAGAGTGGAGTGCAGCTGGAGTCAGTGCTTCAAGAACCACCACGCACAGACGTATGCAAGACACAGGTTTTAGCTAACGCATTACACCCACTCTTGAACAAGAGACAGCGCCAGAAGCGTCTCGCCTGCCCTAAAGTAAGAAAGACTGGGCTAAAGGGCTGCTGAGTGGTCCAAAGTTCTGTTCTCTGATGAAAGTAAATTTTGCATTTCCTTTGGAAATCAAGGTCCCAGTGTCTGGAGGAAGTGAAGAGAGGCACAGAATGCACGTTGCTTGCTCCAGTGTAAAGTTTCCACTGTCAGTGATGGTTTGGGGTGCCATGTCATCTGCTGGTGTTGGTCCACTGTGTTTTCTGAGGTCCAAGGTCAACGCAGCCGTCTACCAGGACGTTTTAAAGCACTTCATGCTTCCTGCTGCTGACCAACTTTATGGAGATGCAGATTTCATTTTCCAACAGGACTTGGCACCTGCATACAGTGGCAAAGCTGATTTTTCATGCTGATGGAGAGAACAGTAGAATGTTCTAGACATGAAATCAGAGAGACTCCAGCACAGAAGCAGCATAATGAAAGACATTCAGTAGTAAAGAATAAGAGTGAGAACGACTAAAAGAGGGAAACAGCATACAGCATTCTACAATGATCAGATTTTATACTGGCTGTATAGTGAACAGAGCTTTGGAAACTCAGTTATAAGGAGATGCTGTGTTATCTATGGTTACTGATAACATCATGCATCAAAGAGCAGTTCAGACATTTTGTGGATGCCTTCTCTGGCGCTTTACTCGTTGTTCCAGGTAGCCCCAAAGTTTTTCAGAAGGATTACAGTCTGGGGATTGTGCAGGGCAGTGCAGATGTGTGAATGCCCCTGAATGTCCATCACACCAATCTCTCCTTTTTGCCAGTCATGATGATCTGCTGTGTGACCCCTATTCCACACACTAAAGAAGACATTCACTGTGCTGTACCACCTCTCAATGTTTGAATCCCACCAGACCCCCTGCAGGTACAGTGGGGAAAATAAGTATTTAGTCAGTCACCAATTGTGCAAGTTGTCCCACTTAAAAAAGATGAGAGAGGCCTGTAATTGACATCATAGGTAGACCTCAACTATGAGAGACAAAATGTGGAAAAAAATTGAGAAAGTCATTTTGTCTGATTTTTAAAGAATTTATTTGCAAATAATGGTGGAAAATAAGTATTTGGTCAATAACAAAAGTTCATCTCAATACTTTGTTGTATATCCTTTGTTGGCAATGACAGAGGTCAAACGTTTTCTGTAAGTCTTCACAAGGTTGGCACACACTGTTGCTGGTATGTTGGCCCATTCCTCCATGCAGATCTCCTCTAGAGCAGTGATGTTTTGGGGCTGTCGGCGGGCAACACGGACTTTCAACTCCCTCCAAAGGTTTTCGATGGGGTTGAGATCGGGAGACTGGCTAGGCCACTCCAGGACTTTGAAATGTTTCTTACGAAGCCACTCCTTTGTTGCCCTGGCAGTGTGCTTGGGATCATTGTCATGCTGAAAGACCCAGCCACGTTTCATCTTCGTTTCATCTTCATTGCCCTTGCTGATGGAAGGAGGTTTGCACCCAAAATCTCACAATACATGGCCCCATTCATTCTTTCATGTACACGGACCAGTCGTCCTGGTCCCTTTGCAGAGAAACAGCCCCAAAGCATGATGTTGCCACCCCCATGCTTCACAGTTGGTATGGTGTTCTTTGGATGCAACTCCGCATTCACTTTCCTCCAAACACGACGAGTTGTGTTTTTACCAAATAGTTCTACTTTGGTTTCATCTGACCATATGACATTCTCCCAATACTCTTCTGGAACATCCAAATGCTCTCTAGCAGAACTTCAGACGTGCCTGGATATGGACTGGCTTAAGCAGGGGGACACGTCTGGCACTGCAAGATCTGAGTCCCTGGCGTCGTAGTGTGTGTTGCTGATGGTAGCCTTTGTAACGTTGGGTCCCAGCTTCCTGCAGGTCATTCACTAGATCCCCCCTTGTGGTTCTGGGATTTTTCCTTACCGTTCTTGTGATCATTTTGACCCCACGGGCTGAGATCTTGCGTGGAGCCCCAGATCGAGGGAGATTAGTAGTGGTCTTGTAGGTCTTCCATTTTCTGATTATTGCTCCCACAGTAGATTTCTTCACATCAAGCTGCTTGCCTATTGCAGATTCAGTCTTCCCAGCCTGGTGCAGGTCTACAATTCGGTTTCTGGTGTCCTCCGACAGCTCTTTCGTCTTCACCATAGTGGAGTTTGGAGTGTGAGTGTTTGAGGTTGTAGGCAGGTGTCTTTTATACTGTTAACGACTTCAAACAGGTGCCATTAATACAGGTAATGAGTGGGGGAAAGAGGAGCCTCTTAAAAAAGAAGTTACAGGTCTGTGACAGCCAGAAATCTTGCTTGTTTGTTATTGACCAAATACTTATTTTCCACCATTATTTGCAAATAAATTCTTTAAAAATCAGACAAAATCACTTTCTCAATTTTTTTCCACATTTTGTCTCTCATAGTTGAGGTCTACCTATGATGTCAATTACAGGCCTCTCTCATCTTTTTAAGTGGGACAACTTGCACAATTGGTGACTGACTAAATACTTATTTTCCCCACTGTATGTGTTATGATATTTAGAAGTGTCAGGCTGCAGGCAGTGGCATGTATCTGCAGTTATTAATCTGAATAATGAACGTGTGCATTTTAAACACATGTACTACATTTATGGCACATCATGATGTTGATGTTTAAATCTCTCCCTTCTCCCTGTTCTTTTGTAGAGGTTGAGTTTGTGTCATCAAACTGAAGCTGGAATAAGAGGAAGATGTTGGAGTTTCTGAATGAGAAGTCTGGATAGGGAGGAATTGTAGAACGGGAGGAATGACCTGGAAGAGTCTCTCCTGTTAGATCTCCCCTGATCCAGACTGTGTTATTTCTAAACACATCAGACACGTCTATGAGATGTTCCTCATGCTGAACTTTGGTCTCACCTTTGTAATCCTGTGGTCAATATCAGAAGCACTGACACAAATATACAGCAGATACAACTTCATCCCACATCACACACCAAACTCTGATACTGTCAGCCTTTATAGTTCAGCACTGACACTGAAACATCATGTACTATGAGAGACTCACTCAGGATACACCTGCTGACCGCTAGTCTGTAATTTTAGCTCTATGCAAATGAAGAACTGTCTCTATTGTTCTCTGAATTAGAGGGGTAAAACTGTAAGGTAATGCATTAAATGATGCACTTTTACCTTTAAGAGAAGAAAAGGATTTAAATGAAAGAATAAAGTTCTAAGATTTTTGCTGATCTTTAGATTACACTACATAACTAGATTTTTGTTCCCGGCTTCTGTGTGTTATATTCCAATTTCTCATGTATAAATCACCAGCTATATTCATCACAGACTCTGTCCTTGTATGATATTATCACAGTGCATGAAACATAGATTATTATGTGATATATATATATAATACACTAGAACAATGCAAACTGTGACTAAATTCTTAATAACAGCACTTTTAAACTTTTTATATTTTACATGATATGTTATGCCATCTTAGCGAGCAGCAGTTGTCCACCTAAAGCCAAGAGCTTTCTTTATTTCATTTGCTTAAAACAAAGAGCTATATTCATCACAGACTTTGTTTCTGTTACCAGGACAATACAATAATTAGTAATGTGTAAGAGATTAACACGAGACATAAATATAGGTTTTAATGTAATATATACACATCCCTTTAAAAATGACATCATCAAAACCTCACATAAATAAAATAAGCGAGCAGCAACTGTCCACCTTACCTTCAAGAGCTTCTTGCAGTGTCACACATAATGTGCAGTGTCTAAGGTGAACCCTGATAAAAGAATGCTTCATAGTGCTGGCATATTTTAGCAGAAGCTTTCACAGAGTGCACTCTTCTGTTTACTCTTCTTCTGATTGGCCACATATGCAGTAAAATGCATCTGCCAGATGTAACAGCCTCCTGATCTCATCTAAATTAAACATGACTATATATTACTTACTCAGCTGAAACATGAACTGAAATGATTGTTTTAACGCACCTGTATCTATACTGCTATGAGAAGTACTGGATAGATAAGATAATCCTTTATTGATCCCACTGTGGTGAAATTTGCAAAATCTGTGAAGCGCTCCATATTTTGTGGCGTGACTTCCTTGGAAGGACTGCTGCTTATTGGCAGACCGGTTGATTAAAAATATGTGTGTTAGTACTCAGGAGACCTAGAGCAGGAAAGATTGAGAGACTGGAAACGTGTGGGTGTGACGTCACTCTGGAAAGTTGAGTTCAGGAAAACGGCGGAGCCAGGGAAACCCGGAAGCGTAACAATGGTACAATAAGTCTTTTATGTTCAGGAACATGTGAAGCATGAGTGAATATTTCATTCCACTATAGATGTAATCATACACATACGCCACATGATCTGCTGTTGTATATGTGAGATGATAAGTCTGCATGTCCACCATGTTCTAGGAGTCAAAATCTGCTTGTAAACAAATACATGTTTACTGAGAGGATTCTCTTGATTCAGTTGAGCATAAACTCATAAACGTATTACCCATTTTATCAGATTTATTGGGGTATATTTGTAATGCATCTCTTTTCCAACTAAGATTAAATAAGGAGGCTGATAAAGCCAGAAGAAGCATCTGAGTGAATTCATAATTCCTTGTATATTTATCCGTGTCTGAAAATTGCACTTTAAGGGATAGATATACTTTTATTGTACCTGATAAACTGGTAGTTAAATTGAAATGAACTGCTGAATCTGATTAACTAGTCTCTCAAGGCTGAAGTTTTTATTCTAAATCTCAGTATTAAAAATCACTGTACATGAATAAATATAACTACTACTAAGTTATGACTCCCTGCTCAAGTTCTCTGTTTCACCAACCCCACAGTCATATCTAAACATAAACAGCACACAGACTGGAGTGAGGAACACTGCATTCTACAATATTACAAAACTACAATATTCCTATTATACTATTATTTTGCTCAGTTCTCATTTTCCCAGTCTTTAATAGCTCCAGATTCCATATTTATTACTAACAGTGTGAAGGTGGTAAACTTTGCTGTGTGATGGTGATGACGTGTGCAACTGCACTGAAGGAAACTAAGAGGAAGGAGTATTCAGATGAAGGTGGAGACCAGGATTAATGCTTTCAGCCATTCTAAATGATCAGCACTGCTTCAGAAGGGTCTGCAAATGTACTGTAGCTGTAAGGTAACCTTAAATGTCTGTCTCTTCCAAACACAAGCTAATGTTCTTCACAGTAAACAAAGTCTCATCTGATTGGATGATTAGAGATCCAGGCCCCTCCCTCAGTTCCTTATGAAAGCCTCCTCCACTCTCTCCTCTCTTCATCCTCCACTCTGTTCATCACTCTGCTGATTACACAGACAACATGCTGCTGACCCTCTGTGCTCTCCTCCCTGCTCTGACATGTAAGATCTCTCTTCCTGCTGTTCTCTCTACATTGATGAGATCTGTTTGATTATGACTGTGTTTAAAATGATGTTGATGTTCATGAACTCCAATGTTGCTTTATGTTTCAGGGGTCAGTTCACAGAGAGTTCTGACACAGACCCCTTCAGTACTAACAGACCGGAGCAAAACTGTCACCATGGACTGTAACATCGCAAAGGAGGAATATTATGTCTCCTGGTATAAATAGATTCCACAAGCAGCTCCTCAGTTTGTGCTGAGATTTTATCATTCTCAGAGCTCTCCTAAGCTGTATGGAGATAGTTTCTCATCTTCACGCTTCACATCTAAAGCCTCTTCAAGCATCGACTACCAGTTAGTAATCAGTAATGTGGAGGCTGGAGACTCTGCAGTGTATTACTGTGGTACATGGGACAGCTCTGTGAGAGTGGATGTATTACAGTGATGGAGATCATGACAAAACCTCCTCACTGCTCACATTCACTTCTCCATCTCATTCAGCACATTTCTCTCCTGGAGCAGGAAAGCTGAGTTAACAGCTGCAGTTCTCTTCAGCAGGACGTGTGAAGAAATCCCAGGATAACAGAGATGTGGAATTCCCAGAGACTGGAATGGGATGTGTAAGGACTCAGTGCTGATCATAGACAGTAGAAGAGAGAGCTGAGTCTAGAGGATGTTTCAGTTCCGCTACTTTCACTTCTGAAACAGAGGAGGTTTTTGTACGGGTGAGGATATGAAATGAACCACTGTGGTATTCGGCCAAGGAACAAAGCTGAATGTCATTGGTAAGTTCTGATGTCTGTTTGTCTTTTAAGTAAAATAATTTTGTTTTGAAAGTTAGTCATGATGTTTTTGTTCTGTTGGCATATTAATTTCATAGATCGTACAATATTCTGTTATTTCAAATGAACTTTTAAATGTTGAATATTACAGCGTTGCTCCTCCAGTCTCATGCTTTCAAATTGGTGTTTAAAGGATTTCGAAAAATTAGACTGAACTGGGTTTTGTCAAAAACACTTTCACCTGTAAACAGCAGCAAACTAATATGCAATAAGTTTGTTTGGATCTAATCAATGTTTTATTTGAAGTTATTAAATACATAGTTTAAGATTGTATTAAGCAAACATATGCTAAAAAGTGATTCATCTCTTTTAAACACTTAAGAACAAGAAACCCTAATTCAATAATTAAACACCACTCTGTCTGTTACCTCTAATCCTTCTGTGTTTGTAGTCATAAAGTTATAAAGAAAGAAAAAAGCTTTTGACTTCAGAAAAAATTGGTCATTTCAGGCTGGACAGCTGTAATATAACCATCACCTATATACTTCTGTGTATGCTGGCAAATGTTCTCAGTCATAGTAAATATGTACAGAGTTTTCTTTTATTTATTTTTTCCGTATTTGTTATATTTTCTTCTCTATAGACTTTCCTCTCACGACTCCTGCTCTTAGCCTCCTTCCTCCGTCCCCAGAGGAGCTGCAGCAGGGCAGTGCCACCCTACTGTGTTTGGCTGAGGAGTTAACTGTGCCTCTGGTTCAGGTCAGCTGGACAGTGAATGGGACGTCAGTAACAGACGGAGTCTACACCAGTCCTCCGGTCCAGCAGCCGGATAAAACCTTGAAAGTGAGCAGCTCTATGACCATCAGTGCATCCATGTGGAACAGCAATGTGGATTTCATGTGCGAAGTGTCAGTTGGTTCAAAAGCCTCAAAGAAAACAGTGAAGCAGTCAAGCTGTTTCTGATCTATTGTTGTCTGTGCTCTGTATCTAGACTATGGGCTGTATCTATCTATCCATCTGCATGTGCTCTGTATCTATTGGGCTCAGTAATGTTTTAATATGTTCTTATTCTTTAAATGGCTCTCTGCTAAATTAGTACTTAAATGTACTGCAAAGAATTCATTATGTTTCTGCAATAAAGGGCTTTAGCATCTCATGCTTTTTTGACTGTTCTTGTATAGTTTGCTATTTGTGGTGCAAAAATGAAAATGTATTTGGTTGGTTAGATACATTATCTGCTCTCACTCAGGATGCACCTGCTAGACATTAGTCTATATTTTTAGTTCTATGTAAAAGGGGAATTCCACTCATTTCAATTGTTGAGATGTACACAAAGTCACTGAGAGTGGTCTGATGTTAAATAATCCATTAGATAAACTTAGCAGCAATTTATATTAGGTGGTGACAGGATCAGGGGTCCAGGAGTGTATCACTGATAGTATAGTGTTAAAGATAAATATGTGTACTTTGGGTAGTGTCTTATTTTGCCTTACAAAGCTCCGTATGTAATTTCTGGCATTACCCGATGATCTCGAAATGATCATGAAACATCAGTCACTGTATTTACAATCATTCTGTTTAATAATTTTCTCTGGTGTAGCTTCAGAGGCCATTAAATCATATCAGCATCTTTGTGAACTGATTATGATAAAATTGGTGGAATTAGTCTTTAATGAAGATTCTACATGGGTGACAGCTTTTCAGGACTCAAAGAAGGGGCAACTCTAGACACCTGGAAACGCTAGCTTCTTTCATGCGTCTTACAGTGATAGTAAAGGAATGCCGTGTTTGTGATGTCATTCAGGTTTTATTGGGTGAAGATTACTTTCAGCAGTGGCACAGACTAATTTTCCAAATACTGACCTGTACAACCTTTTTTTACTTCTACTGTTTCAGTACATGGGGCTTATAGAGGTCTAGGTATGTGTCATGAAATCAGAGATGTTCACATGCAGATTCAACAACCTCCAACCGAACGCATGTGTCACCTGTGGGTTAATCATTTCTGTTAGCTCTAAACCTTTAAGGAGTGACAAGTAAAATTCCTGTAAAAGTTGTATAATTTTTTATCATCATCAAAAATCCGAGATCCAGCCCAGAGACGAATGCAGACCTTGTCTCACTTAGTGAACACAATGCTGACTGCGTTTTCTCCATTATCGGAGCCTTCATAGCTGTTCTTATGTGACCTGTGGTCACAACACGCTGCATTCCTGGTGAGAGTCAAGCAGGCAGTTTGGCCACCCAAGGCATGGTCATAGAACAGGAAAAGGTCACCCCACTGACGGGTGCAGTGACGATTCCTACAGAATATAAACATAAGACTACATAACCAACACTGAGGATTCCCAAATGGAAAACAGTATTGTGGTCACATGTCAAAAAATGTATATGCATGTGATGCACTTGCAATTTTATTGTAGCCGTTGCCTTTATTGACAAAAACATTGCTGTAATTCAGGGTGACTTCCATGTGGTGAGGTGCTATGCAGCCAAAATTGCTGAGGCTGAGAACGCAACATCTGAAAAACAAGAACCTTTGCATTGCATTGCTGGGGACTTCACTTACAGATAATAATAAAGTTCCAGCTCAACAATAAACATGATGGAAATTCATTTTAGTTTTGCCTTGTTCTTTTTTCAGGTGTGCTTCACATCCAGTACCAGGTGATAGGTAGGTATCTGATTTGTATGAGCATACAACCCACTTGAATGTAGACAACCATGCAACTTGTATTGACTATATCACTTGTACAACCATCCATATCGTTGTATCACAGAAAACAGATGGATGATGCAACTTTGTCCATAAACAATACTTTTAATGTTAAATATTTTTAATGATGGAACTACAGACTCACTCTCTAGCCATGCAAGCAATCAACACTTGCCCCTAAACCTGACACTGGCATCATATTTCCTACCAAAACAGCAGTCACACAGTTCCTATGAATAGTGCCACTGTAACAGCTTATCTGTCCTAGTCTTTCACCTGACATTCTCATTACACAAGCTTGAGTGTCAATGACACTAATAGTGCAAGAATTGTAAGGGACGGAAAGAGACCCCTCGGGAAGGAACTCAGAAGTTCCAAGTTCTTCTACAGTCTACAATCTCTCTTCAAACCAACCTCTGAGTCACCCACTCTTCAAACTGTCCAAACTCAAGTCTGAAATGCTTAGTCTTTAAGAAGAAATCTTTATCATCATCTTGGACACAAAAAAAAAAAAAACATATCTCGAGCTGAAGAGCACGTGTGTTGACCATGTATGGCTAGGGACATTAGAAGCTATTGTCAAGTAGTTGTCGCTAGCCAGTCCAAATCATTGCCAGTGGCTAATAATCTAGCTTCCCAGTAAACCATTCCTGCTAGCCATCATATTCAAATAGTCACTGAGGAAAGGCTACAGAACTCTTGCTCACATCCTTAAAGCATTGTTGTGGCCTGGTTAATCCAGATTATTTCAATAAGTATCTGAACTTGGAGATATTTTCCATTAGGTTTCAAAGTGCTCATCCCATTAAAGATGACTTTTTGGTTCAATGACAATTATGCTTTTGGTGTGATTGGTGCTATAACTCTCTCACATGCTCCATATAGACCAACTCCTATACATGCATACACCCTCCTTCTATATGTATGCATTTATGTCTTTGTACAACCATCATACATATGTACAACCTCAGCCTTTCACAGAGCGGTGTCCCTCATCTTAACTTCTGAAAGGCTCGACCTCTCTGGGATGCTCTTTTTACCCTTATGAAACAATAATATATGGCAATGTATTGGAAAATATAGTGCAATATATTAATTAATAGAATGTCATATATGGGAAACAAGTGCATATATTTTGCATATATTTATATAGTGATAAAATATATTACAATATATTGTATTACACAATATATACATAAGGACTTGCCACTTTTCATATGTTGTGTGTATGGTAGTATAATATATATTTACTTATATATGGTAATATATATTTCATTTTATATGTATTTGTATTTCTCCATATTATGTATTTCTCCATATGTGTTTGCATATATGATAATAATATATAGTTTTTATATATGTGAGAATATTTTCATACATACATGTGGCAATATACAGTATGTATATATTCTCACATATATAAAACTATATATATTAATCATATATGCAAACACATATAGAGAAATAGATATAATGTCTATTACATATAAAATGAAATATATTACACTATATAAGTAAATATTTTATTATACTACCATACATACAATATATGAACGTAAGCGGCAATTCCTTATGTATTATACAATATATTGTAATATATTTATCACTATATAAAATATATGCAAAATATATGCACTTGTTTCCCATATATGACATTCTATTAATTAATATATTGCACTATATTTTTCCAATACATTGGCATATATTATAGTTTCATAAGGGTATGCCTTATCACGTTACTGACCTGCTGCCAATAAACCTAAATACTTTTGAGATGTTTCAGTAGATGTGTTTGTAGCATTACACCAGTAGCAGTCCTTTTGTTGGTCTTGTCCTAACACTGTTGCACACCAAATACAGTATCTAGGTAGTGCATCACTAAATGTGGCCTTTTCCGAATGTCCACATGAATTTAGACAGGTAGTTTAAAGCAGATTTGTTCCAGGGAGACATGTTAGCGCGCTGAAAAATCCAGGAGCTCTCTTAATCATCTGAAGTGGGATGGCTTCATGAAATGTTGCACTCCATTCCAGCTTTTATACAACATTAGTTTTTCACATGGTTTGCACATGGTTGTAGGCAAGGCTGCCAGTTTTATCTGCAGTCATGTTCTTCCTCTGGCACCCTAGTAGTCAGATCTATCTGCAAGAAGCTGCTGATCCAGCTATTCAAGAATAGTGTGTTTAAGATAATGTTCAGCACAAAGCCCATTTATCCGCATGTGGTACGTTATACAGTCTACAAGGTTTAGTCTTACACAATGCCATTCGATGAATGTTTGTCACAGAACTTCATGAAAAAATGTGGATGAAGACAAGATTCACTCCATTACCAGCTTGTTTTTCAGATTTCCCTTCTACCTCAGATACAGCGGCATGCATTCTGGTGCTGACACACCATTACGGTAGCTGCTGCATCAATTCAGCCTCTTTTTTTCAGATAAAATGAAGAATGAATTTGAAAATTGTTCTATTTCAAAAGAATTACAGTACAGTAATTATTCTTTTCCTCCTCGCCCCTCAGCATGTGACATAATCTAAATTGTATTATGCTTGCTAAATTAAGATTAAACTGACTACTATATACAGCTGTGAGTCTGCTGTATGTAACTGTATAGTGGAATAGTGGACATAATGGTTACGGAGTCCCCCTCCTACTGATCTACTTATAACATTTGCATGAAATATTTTGTGTGTAACGGGCTATGTCCCTTTCCAGGCTGCTGCACTGGTCCCAAAGCAGCTGCACTAATCTGTATAGCCAGTAGATGGCAGCCTTACCTAAGCATCTGGAAAGCATACCTAACAGATATTACTTTCACTCTAAGGCTTGAAGAAGTAGCAGCATAAAATACTTGTGTCATTAATTGTTATAATGTCAGATAGGAAACAACAGGAATGGATAAATGTGTGAAAGAGATATGTATATAATTGCATATATGTAAAAAAATGATGAATACAAATACAAATAGCAATAGAATACAAATAGTAAAACCTTAATATATCAGTACATGTAATTCATCTGAAGTGTATGCATGTAGGTACGCCCATCATTACCACATTTAATGTGTATCTTTTATTTTCAAATGTGTTTTGTATAAATATCTCAATAATTATTATATCAAAAAAGTATTGTGACACTGTTTGAACAATCTCATGCACTGTAAAAAAGCAAAGCAAGACCCATCAGGCAAAAACTGCAGAATATGGTCTTGACTAAATCTGTTTTTATTAATACAAGTTCTTTTTTTAATTTCATTTGTTATGTATCTTGGGAAATTCACATTTAGAAAAGAATGCCTCAGCAGTATTCTTCACCCTGTGAGTCCAGTGCTGTGGTGTTCAGGGCTGGAGAACAGAATGGTTTAATGCCATTCACTGGTAAGTCAACGTGCTGGTCTGCAGAATCACAGTCTGAGGTCAGATAAACATCCCATAAGCCTTCAGGCATGTCCAGCTCTAGAAGCTTCTGCTTGATGCGTAGGTTCTTCTCAATGTTCCGCCGCTTGAACTTGAACTGGATGATGGTCTTAGTGTAATGGTTGAGGGCAGTGACAGCCGAGGCCATACAGGTAGCGAAGGAGGCCCAGGCCAAACTGAGGGAGAGAGGGGGAGTAACAAGACAAACGGGGTAAAAGAGGGAATACAAAGAATACAGAAATCAGATGGACATGTCAGTTTGAGGTGAGAGACTGTCCCCAGAGGTTGAGCCTGCGGCAATGCTGAATTTTACTAATACTGCCTACTACTTCTATGTTACCAAAGTTAACATATGCATCCTATAACACACACAATTAAACTTGAAAAATATTTTATTGTCACAAATAAAATATACTCAGTTTCACTGGAAGTCATTTACTTGGATTATATACAATGCATAGAGAAAGCCCTTTTCACCTTTTTTTGGCTGATGCGGTTTGAGATTTTTGAGTATAAGTAAATGAGGGTCCATCAGAGCAACCTTTTAAGGGCAGATGTGTTATGTCTGGTGGTGTGTCATGGTTTTTTATAAATGTAGTCTTTTGACTCTTTTATTTTTGCCTGCCTTGAATGGGAACTCTGGCCACAATGAAACAATTGATA
Source organism: Prochilodus magdalenae (assembly GCA_024036415.1). Classification (NCBI taxonomy): domain Eukaryota; kingdom Metazoa; phylum Chordata; class Actinopteri; order Characiformes; family Prochilodontidae; genus Prochilodus; species Prochilodus magdalenae. Next base: position 21,876 of record JAMWET010002549.1, read on the forward strand.
CAATAGAAATAAAAAAGAAATTTCAGGCTTTTCCCCCTATCTGTCTGCATTTGTATTCCATAATGAGAATTTTTAGAATTGCTTGCAAATTTAATAAAAACATTAAATTGACATTCGTATTCAGACCTTTTACTTAGAAGCACTTTTGGCAACAGCTCCAGTCTTCTTGAGCATGATGCCATGAAGTTTACCATTCTTCTCTGCGGATCCTGTCGGGCGTTGTCAGGTTGGATGGGGGACTGTCAGTCGTTCTCAGGTTTCTTCAGAGATGTTTGATTGGGTATGAGATGTTCGTTATGCTCTGGCTGGGCCACTCAAGAACATTTACAGAGTGC
>JAMWET010002550.1:0-100864 GCA_024036415.1 Prochilodus magdalenae
TTGGGGTTTTGGCCGGCTGGGTTTGGTTCTGCTCCAGGAGGTGGATGAAAAGCATGCAGCTCCAGCTCGCAGTCTGGCTGGCAGAAGGAAGCCTCAGATGTACTTTATATAACTGGGCTTAATAAATACAACACAGTCATCCTCGGAACACCAGCGATGATGTCACGGAATACCCTCATGAAAGAGAAGCGATGGGGGTGGCAGCGGATGTCGGGCTCTTTGATTTCTCTCTGATTCTGGGTTTCGGGATTCTGTTCAGCCCCCACAGTCTCTGCACAGTCTCGCTAGGGTTACTTACAGACACTGTTACACACTCAGCATACAGGAGACCTCCACCCAACTTTCACAATTCTCCACCTTATTAAACATATCCAAACACATGAGGTTCAGTGTGAAGCGCTCGGTTCTAGATAAAGTCAGAACTGTTCCCAGTGGTGGTGAAGGTAACCAGACGTCCCCTCTAAAAGCTCCCTCACAGGAAGTTCCTACAGGAGGAGGTTCTGAATACGCTGCCTGATGTCTGAGACGCTGTTTATGATAGTGTGGAGAAGATCTCAGCCTTAAACTCCATTCATGGTGGAGGGATACATGCTGCAGGGCGCTGTGAGGTCAAATAGTCCCCCAAAGGAACTTAGTATTTCCAGGTTTTCCAGATTTTCATCATCAACATTCCATACACACTCAGAAGACACGTGTAGGTTCACTGGTGGGTTAGATAGTCAATAAAGTGTCTATATGTGTGTTCTAGATATGGAGAACCCTGGTTCCCATCACTACCACTGTACAGAACATCTGAACCACCTCACGCCCACTCTCGATCCCCTCACACACTGGGTTCTGGAGGGAATGTGTTATTGACGTTAAGCCCTGCGGTGGTGGCCCTTGGCGTTCTAGAATATGGGTCGTATGGTTTGAAGCTCCTAGCCCGTTGTTAAGTCGGTGTTAAGGGAGTCGCTGGTAAACTGGTACTGTCCAGTCAGCATTTGTCTACATGTGCCTTCGATAACAGAGCTCTAACAGATCTCCCGGGGACCCGCCAAGGCCCACGGAGGCAAGGAGAACCTCCCTCAGTTCCAAAGGAAGAACCCTCAAGAGGAACCAAGACTCGAAAGGGGAACCCGTCCTCCTCGGGTCAACACCAGATAACAGGACCAGCGAAGGAGAGGAGCGTTCAGTGTGTGTGGGGTGGAGGAATGAAGCAGCTGGGTCATCGGATGGGTCAGCAGGCCAAGCCTCCACCCATACGGAGACACTACCTCGGCCTGTGTCAGCGTACGGCAGGCGGGACTCTCGGTAGACAGCCGGCACGGTGTTCCAGCTCCATGTGTACAGAGTCCCTGCACTGCGCACGCACGGCCACCCACAGTGATGACATCAGCGCCCTCATTAAAGGAATCACGGCTCTACCCGCAGACAGTGGGCATATCTGGTCTCTAATCAAAACCAGAGACCAGCTCCCCTCAGCCAGGCCTGATTAGAGGAGGAGACGGGACGCGGACGGCCAGTTCGGGATCGGCGAGGAGGGAACGATCCCCACATCGGAACATTTACTCCCACATCGGAACGACCCTCGGATACAGCATCTGGTCATCCTGGTCACTCTGGGCCTTCAAACTGACAGCTTAGGCACAGGATGGCATCCGGGCAACATTTTGTAGCGTTGGACAAGAACATTTTGGAATTCTGTGCAATTCTGTCAGCAGGAATTTCTGGAATTTCCAGTGAAAACAGAAACTCACACAAGCAGTGGAATATACGGCGCTTGAGTGTTTAGTGAAACAGGACTGAGGAACTTTCAGCATCCGGAACCACTCCAGAACTCCGCGAGACAGGGACCCGGATGAGGTTCCCGTCTACAGTCGTCCGTAAGTCCCACTACCAGGGACGAACACTCTGCCTCGGGGGGGTTCCCGTTAGACGTGAGACCGTCTCACATCCTTTATCTCTTTTAGCTCTCGCCAACCAGGACGGCTCTGTCCGGCCTGTCGCTCCGTGTCTCGCTTCTTCCGGCTGATGTCCATGCTGGGAATACTGAGCCAGCCCCTTATGGCTGCTGAAGATCCATAGCTGTTGGCCTCTGACTCGGAGCTGTAAGGTGTTCCACAGTTCTGGTGGGAGTACACACTGCTCCCGAGTTCCACAGAGCTATAGCAGGCGTTCCAGAGCCGGAGTGGGAATGACGGAGATGCGGTCCGAGCGATCCTGTAGCCGGGACCTGTAGGTGAAGTCCGTACAGAATGTGTTTAGGGTTTGTTTAGAAGCTTCCCCTTCAGTCTCACACGTCTTCCTCGCTACTCCTGGTTTCTAGTGTTAGCGGATCAGCTTACATCGAACCCTCTCCTCACGGACATCTCCTGGAGATCAGGGATGTGTCCTTACTGGGGGTCCCTACTGGGGGTCCTTACTGGGGGATGAGCTGCTCTGTGCTGGTTGTGGTACACTGCTAAAGGTCCGTTTGAATCCGGGCCTCTCTGCTCAGCAGGCCGAGGAGACGAGGAGCGCCGGAGAGGTTACAGTGAACTCTCAGAAATTTGCGGAGCATCTTGTTTGTCGGGAATTCCAGCGCCATTAGCTAAATGTTTCAGAGCTGCCATGGCGACGGCTGTAACTCAGACGTTAAACCTGCGGCCAGCCTCTGACCCGTTCTGATGTTCTGTGCAGAGCTAAAGTAAACAGCGCTGGTTTGTGTTGGTACTGAGGCCACGAGCATGCCTGTTGTTCCACCGAGCATGACATGAGCTGAATTAACGACGTGTTGTGTTCTCTCTCAGATCTCCTCCCCCACCAGTTCAGCAGAACATAAACTGACAGAGCTGGCCCGCGCCGCGCGCATGACCTCATCCCTTTATCATTGATTTAATATGCTCAGAAATGTGCTGGAGATATGTGCGCCGGTCCTCCAGCGCCGAGGGGAGACCGCATGCCTGACGCCTGACGTCTTCACACACCTGGAGACGAGTGGCCAGGGTCGTGTTTCGCCGACCCCCACGGAACAGCCCGTCTTATCTGTGGAGAGGGAGAGAGGGAGGAGACGGTGGAACGAGGGGGGGAGGAAAACAAAGGGGGAGAGAGAGAGAGAGAGAGAGAGAGAGAGAGAGAGAGAGAGAGAGAGAGAGAGAGAGAAGGAAAGAGAAAGCAGGAACTTCACGCGCCCCAGAAATAACATCCTCGTCAGACTCCACGTTTAAAAACATCAAACTGCAGACGAGCTTCCATCCCGGAGCTCCACCCGGAACACTCTCCCACATCGCATCAACGCACCACCACAACTTAGTAAGGCGTGGGAACAAGATAGACAAGACATAGAGGTGCTGAGATAACTAACAGGTGGTCATGACTTAGTGAGGAGTGGGAACGAGTGTTAAAAACCATACTCCTTTATTCTTATATAGCGCTTCTCAAGAACTCAGACGCTTACAATAGTTAGTTCAGTACACAATCATCAGACGCAACAACAACAACAACAACAACGACAACGACAACAACAGCAACAACGACAACAACAACGACAACAACAACAACAACAAAAAACAAGGCATCAAGGTTATCCTTTTGAGTTATGGGTGGTGCTAAAAGTCTAACAGAGCCCTTACTGGGTGTCGTTGTACCTGACTGACTGGCTGTGATGTCCTCCACGCATCACCCCGCTCGTGCCAGCAACAATGATCGACGACTGCACGACGCAGGACCACGGAAACCGTGAGAACACTCAAGCCGCACGGGACGCACCATCACAGGACACCATGGACTGCCGGCCTGGCTAGGGTGTTTCCTGCCTTATGACCAGCGTCAGCTCGGTCAGCGTGCAGGGAAGAGTAACCAGGGTGGAGCAGCTACGCTCGGTCAGCGTGCAGGGAAGAGTAGCCGGGGTGTAGCAACCGCGTTCAGTCGGCGTGCAGGGAAGAGTAACCAGGGTGGAGCAGCTACGCTCGGTCAGCGTGCAGGGCAGAGTAACCAGGGTGGAGCAGCTACGCTCGGTCAGCGTGCAGGGCAGAGTAACGAGGGTGGAGCAGCTACGCTCGGTCAGCATGCAGGGAAGAGTAACCAGGGTGGAGCAGCTACGCTCGGTCAGCGTGCAGGGAAGAATAGCCGGGGTGTAGCAACCGCGTTCAGTCGGCGTGCAGGGAAGAGTAACCAGGGTGGAGCAGCTACGCTCGGTCAGCGTGCAGGGCAGAGTAGCCGGGGTGTAGCAACCACGTTCAGTCGGCGTGCAGGGAAGAGTAACCAGGGTGGAGCAGCTACGCTCGGTCAGCGTGCAGGGCAGAGTAGCCAGGGTGAGGGAGCCAAGTTCGGTTGGCGTACAGGGCAGAGCCTTGCTCCACAAAAACAACCAAAAACACCAAACCAGACCTGCGGGACATGGGGAGAGGCAGCAGTCAAACAGGACGACGCCAGCGATACTCCCGCCCGGAAGTGACGTCAGACACAGACACACTTCTGTGTTAAGTTGTGATAATTAAGGTGTGGCCACAACTTAGTGAGGAGTAAGAACTCGATAATAAATAGATAATTAACTTATAATTAGTGATAATCAGCTGAGTGACGTGAGAGATCATTACTTCCTGTGCAGCACCAGAAAAACTTCAGTCTGTGGAAGTTCAGTCATAGTAAAGTGTGGGAACAAGTTAGTCCAGTGTTCATTACTCTCCTGTTAGCACTGTCCCGGCTAGGCTAGTGATGTGCTGAAAATAAGCTTTAAATGATTAAACAATGATGAAGATGATGAGATTATTATTATTATTATTTATTTTTATTATTAACATTAATATTATTATTATTAATGTTATTAAAGGTCTTGATGTTGAATGTGTTCTCCTGTAGCCTTCACAGTTTAACGCTGAAGACAGGAATGGTTCCGGAGAAGCTACGTAGCAGCTGAGTTCTTGATCATGTTAGAACCTCGTACATTTACATATGCTAATGAGAGGATCCCACTGTGGGAGCGGCTAATGCCTGCGCTAACGAGGCTAACTGGTTTGAACTGAACTGTTGAGTAAGCTGTTAATGATAATTAAATGTCAGGTTTATGTTCCATCGATCTAGAACGTCCGATGTAGCAGCTAGTAGCAGGTAGCGTTACTGCATTGGCTTAGCATGCTACAGCTTCCTGCTCTGCTCCATCTCATCCCTCTCCCGCTGTCTAACTGTGCATGTTCACGGATCTCCCTAATGATGATGAAGATGAATATTTAGGACTGGATTATTAACCCTGGATTAATTTAGTTCTGATGATGAATGTTGGGGTGATTAGCATGATTAGCCCTGTGTTGGGCTGCGCGTGTGGAAGTCACACAGTTAAACAAAGCCAGTTTGGAGGATCAGGCCTTCAGATCTACACACTGTGCTGATGTGCGGCTCTCAGCCGGGAGAACCTCAGGTGTGTGAGGCCTATTATGATCTGTTTGTTTTTGGAGCCGTTCCAGCGACGGGAAGGGTTCTCTCGTCTTTCCAAAGCGAAGGCCATTCATGCTCAGCCATGCCTTCAAACAAATGAGCTCATTCTTTATGTTGATGACAAGTACAAACACAGAGCGCGGGCCGAGCGAGCGCCAGAGGCTCCGTGCCGCAGGTCGCTGGAGAACACATGACAATCCAGCTCCACAGCCCGGCACAGCGAACCCGTCACCCACAGTAATCCGACCGCGCTGTAGCGTATGCCAAGGCAGCAGGTCAGTGGGCGCAGCTGACGGATCTCTGGAGATGATTACTGACCCTACAGAGGCCGCACACGGAACTACGTTCATAAATCTGAAACCACACGTTACTCGTTTACTCGACGTTATTTTATAGTTCTAGCTAACAGAACCGGTTCTCCTTCAGTGTTCTGTGCTGATGATGATGTGGATAGACGTCAGGGTCAGACTAATGAATGAGCTTCTATTAAAGACTGGTGGACTGAGAGACACTAGAGTCTCTTCACCTACACTGAGCTGATGAAGAGTCCTGTTCCAGAAATGATAATAGAACATTAGAGCCCTAATAAACCATGCTCCTGTTACTCTCCATACTTCAGTACATCTGAAGTACATACTTTAGTACTGTTACTCTCCATACTTAAGTACATCTGAAGATACATACTTTAGTACTGTTACTCTCCATACTTAAGTACATCTGAAGGTACATACTTTAGTACTGGTACTCTCCATACTTAAGTACATCTGAAGGTACGTACTTTAGTACTGGTACTCTTCATACTTAAGTACATCTGAAGGTACATACTTTAGTACTGTTACTCTCCATACTTAAGTACATCTGAAGGTACATACTTTAGTACTGGTAATCTCCATACTTAAGTACATCTGAAGGTACATACTTTAGTACTGGTACTCTCCATACTTAGGTACATCTGAAGTACATACTTTAGTACTGGTAATCTCCATACTTAAGTACATCTGAAGGTACATACTTTAGTACTGGTACTCTCCATACTTAGGTACATCTGAAGGTACATACTTTAGTACTGGTACTCTCCATTCTTAAGTACATCTGAAGGTACATACTTTAGTACTGGTAATCTCCATACTTAAGTACATCTGAAGGTACATACTTTAGTACTGGTACTCTCCATACTTAGGTACATCTGAAGTACATACTTTAGTACTGTTACTCTCCATACTTAAGTACATCTGAAGGTACATACTTTAGTACTGTTACTCTCCATACTTAAGTACATCTGAAGGTACATACTTTAGTACTGGTACTCTCCATACTTAAGTACATCTGAAGGTACATACTGTAGTACTGTTACTCTCCATACTTAAGTACATCTGAAGATACATACTTTAGTACTGTTACTCTCCATACTTAAGTACATCTGAAGATACATACTTTAGTACTGTTACTCTCCATACTTAAGTACATCTGAAGTACATACTGTAGTACTGTTACTCTCCATACTTAAGTACATCTGAAGATACATACTTTAGTACTGTTACTCTCCATACTTAAGTACATCTGAAGGTACATACTTTAGTACTGGTACTCTCCATACTTAAGTACATCTGAAGTACATACTTTAGTACTGTTACTCTCCATACTTAAGTACATCTGAAGGTACATACTTTAGTACTGTTACTCTCCATACTTAAGTACATCTGAAGGTACATACTTTAGTACTGGTACTCTCCATACTTAAGTACATCTGAAGGTACATTCTTTAGTACTGGTATAACTTACAAACCGGATTCCAAAAAAGTTGGGACACTAAACTAATTGTGAATAAAAACTGAATGCAGTGATGTGGAGGCGCCAACATCTAATATTTTATTCAGAATAGAACACAAATCACAGATCAAAAGTTTAAACTGAGAGAATGTATCATTTTAAGGGAAAAATATGTTTCAAAATTTCATGGCGTCAACAAATCCCAAAAAAGTTGGGACAAGGCCATTTTCACCACTGTGTGGCATCCCCCCTTCTTCTCACAACACTCAACAGACGTCTGGGGACAGAGGAGACCAGTCTCTCCAGTTTAGAGATAGGAATGCTCCCACTCATGTCTGATACAGGCCTCTAACTGTTCAGTCCTCTTGGGCCTTCTTTGTCGCACCTTCCTCTTTATGATTCGCCGAATGTTCTCTATAGGTGAAAGATCTGGACTGCAGGCTGGCCATCTCAGCACCCGGATCCTTCTCCTACGCAGCCATGATGCTGTGATTGCTGCAGAATGTGGTCTGGCATTATCTTGTTGAAGAATGCAGGGTCTTCCCTGAAAGAGATGACGTCTATATGGGAGTATATGTTGATCTAGAACCTGAACATGGTTCTCTGCATTAATGGTGCCTTTCCAGACATGCCAGCTGCCCATGCCACAAGCACTCATGCGACCCCATACCATCAGTGATGCAGGCTTCTGAACGGAGCGCTGATAACAGCTTGGGTTATCCTTGTCCTCTCTGGTCCGGATGACATGGCGTCCCAGTGTTCCACAAAGAACTTCAGATCGTGACTCATCTGACCACAGAACAGTCTTCCATTTTCCACACTCCATTTTAAAAGACCCCCGGCCCAGTGCAGACGTCTGAGCTTGTGGAGCTTGCTTAGAAATGGCTTCCTCTTTGCACTGTAGAGTTTCAGCTGGCACGGCGGATGGCACGGTGGACTGTGTTCACTGACGATGCTTTCTGGAAGTGTTCCTGAGCCCATTCTGTTATTTCCTTGACAGTGGCATTCCTGTCTGAGGTGCAGTGACGTTTAAGGGCCCGGAGATCACGAGCATCCAGTAGAGTTTTACGGCCTTGACCCTTACGCACAGCGATTGTTCCAGATTCTCTGAATCTTTTGATGATGTTAGGCACGGTTGATGATGAGAACTTAAAAGTCTTTGCTATTTGACGCTGGGTAACACCACTCTGGTACTGCTGCATCTTTCTGCGCAACAATGGTGGAATTGGTGATCCTCTTACCATCCTGGCTTCAGAGAGACACTGACACTCTGAGAAGCTCTTTTTATACCCAGTCATGTTGTCAATTGACCTAATTAGTGTTAATTGGTCTTCCAGCTGTTCGTTATATGCTCAATTTCCTTTTTCCATCCACTTATTGCTACTTGTCCCAACTTTTTTGGGATTTGTTGATGCCATGAAATTTTGAAACAACATATTTTTCCCTTAAAATGATACATTCTCTCAGTTTAAACTTTTGATCTGTGATGTGTGTTCTATTCTGAATAAAATATTAGATGTTGGCACCTCCACATCACTGCATTCAGTTTTTATTCACTATTTGTTTAGTGAATAAACTTTTTTGGAATCCGGTTTGTATTAATAAATAATTAATCCGGTACATTCACAGATTAACCTCTTATTAAAGCCTCCGCTCGCCCGGGAAGGCTGTCACAGCATTCCAGAGTGTGCCAGTGGGAATATTTATCCTTCAGTCTAAAGAGCGTTTATAAGGTCAGACACTGATGACGGACGAGGGGGCCTGGTCTGTGTATTCCAGCACTCGGTGGTCCCGCTCTGCGAGGTTGCCTGGCCTGGCGCTTGGCAGCTGAGCTGCTGTTGCTCCTTGATGCTTCCATGTCACAGTGATTGCACTTCCAGGCTGTGGTGGTAAAAGTTCATCTGTCAGCTCGGGTTTGACTTTATACACCTGTCAGTGACATGTGTGGCTGAAACAGGTGACAGGTGTGGCTGAAACACCTGGACCCAACGAACCGAAGGGGTTCAAACTCTTCTCAAGTCTAGTGCTGCCCTGCGTATCAAATTATGAGGTAAACGGAGATCTGTGCTGCAGCACGTACGGAACCTCGGGAGAAGAACCGGTCGAGGAGTCGACTCCCAGCTTTTAGAGCCAGGCTCAGATGAACCGACTCCCCATCTCTACCCAACTATCATAAACAGCGTCTCAGACGGCAGGCAGCGTATCCAGAACCATCTCATGTAGGAACTTTCTGTGAGGGAGCTTTTAGAGGGGGACGTCTGGTTACCTTCACCTCCACTGGAAACAGATCCGAGTGTATCTAGAACCGAGCCTGTCACACTGAATCACTTGGAATGGCTCTGTTTACATTATGACCAGTCATTGTTGGAATTCCTCCTGACAGACTACCTTATGAGAACTCAGGCAAAGCTCATTCATTCCAGACGGGTCCGAAAGGTTCCAGAACATGCTGCTGAATGATGGAGCTGACCTCTCTGACCTCTCTGAGTTCTGTAGAGTTCTGTAGAGATTTCCACACTTCCTTTTCACTCCCAACTCCGAACATGAACAATGTGCTCATTGACTGAACCAGAGGTGGCTGAATGTCGTTAACGGGTCCCCTCTGCTTTCCTGCGCTGGACCGGTTGCCTGTGTCGGTCCCTGCAGAATTCCCCAGTGCAATCAGAACCCAGCCTCGGGTGGCAATCAGAGAGGAAGCTGCCTTCAATGAGGTCACTCCATCATGTGTCATCACGGCATCAGGCCTGCCGGGGCCTGGCCCATTACAGGCACGCACTTCCAGCGTATCAACACCGCTCCGAGGCCTGGCCCGACAGCCAGGACCGGCTGGACCTGATTTCCTCCCTCTCCAAAAATATCAATCACTTTGATAGGGGCGTTTCACCTTTGGCCATGATGTCATCGCAGGGGCTGATTAGGGGACCCGCGGCCCTGGAGCAGCCCCCGACGAGGCTCGGAGCGGAGGAGCTTATTAGAACCATATAGAGCTTTAATTAAAAGCACGGCGCAGCTGCTGGCCCGGCCACATGTTCCCAGTGCAGAGGGAGCGGAGCCGGCGAGCACCGCGTTTCATTCCTCATCAACCAGGTATGACATCTTAACCACACTCGGGAACCGCTCCAATCAGAGAACTCGCACGTTCCACCAGACCCACCCGCACAGCGGCACAGGGTACGTCAAAACGGGAGAAGGCAGACCCCAAGGGCCCATATCCTGGAAAATCAGACATCCTCACCTGTACCAAACACCGCCCAATGGAAACCCAGCACTCCACCTGTACTTGGCCTTCTACCCACCCGACAGCCCTAAACTCGCCCGACAGCCCTAAACCCCGCCCGACAACCCTAACCCCCCCGACAACCCTACCCCGCCCCCGACAGCACTAAACCCCCCCGACAGCCCTAAACCCGCCCGACAGCCCTAAACTCGCCCGACAGCCCTAAACTCGCCCGACAGCCCTAAACCCGCCCGAAGGCCCTAAACCCGCCTGACAACCCTAAACCCGCCCGACAGCCCTAAACCCGCCCGACAGCCCTAAACCCGCCCGACAGCCCTAAACCCCCCCGACAACCCTAAACTCGCCCGACAACCCTAACCCCCCCGACAGCCCTAAACTCGCCCGACAGCCCTAAACCCCCCCGACAGCCCTAAACCCGCCCGACAACCCTAAACTCGCCCGACAACCCTAAACCCGCCCGACAGCCCTAAACCCGCCTGACAACCCTAACCCCCCCCCGACAGCCCTAGACCCCGCCCGACAGCCCTAAACCCCGCCCGACAGCTCTAAACTCGCCCGACAGCCCTAAACCCCGCCCGACAGCCCTAAACCCCGCCCGACAGCCCTAAACTCGCCCGAAGGCCCTAAACTCGCCCGAAGGCCCTAAACTCGCCCGACAGCCCTAAACTCGCCCGAAGGCCCTAAACTCGCCCGACAGCCCTAAACTCGCCCGAAGGCCCTAAACTTGCCCGAAGGCCCTAAAGCCGGCCGACATTCTGGAAGGTAGGATCCGGCATGAGTTAAGGTGGACTGAAAAAGTCCACTGTTAAAATGTGGGAATATGGACCATCTCAGCTCAGGCTGCCCTACACCTCGCTCTCTCAGAGTAGAGAGCATCGCGCTAACGTGGCGCTAGACTGCACATGTTCCCAAAGCGCCCATCCACAGTACCCGACTGTACCGGACTCCTACCCTGGCTGTGATGTAGCCCTAAATACCAGGAGGTGCGGGTTATCACACCTCTAGCCTGCCGCTAACAGAGGCTAGTGGGCCTGTCAGACGGAGCAAAGCTGCTCTGTGAATGGCGCAGCCTGAGAGGTTGTTTAACAGGGGGCGTGGTTTTGTCTCAGGCCTGTCAGTCAGAGGCAGATAGAATGATTATTTATTAAGCTTTTAAATGGATCTTCTTTAGAACTGCAGCCAATCACATCGTCTCCTGAGTCCTCCAATCACGGCGCAGTAACGTTCACCATTGCCTCCAGTGGTGTCAGATATTAACCCCTCTAGGTGTGAGTGCAATCCTCATCTCCACAGAGACCTCATAACCCAGAACATCTGAGTCAGGCGGGACTGAACTCCTCCGCTCCTAGCTCCGTTACTCTGAGTCAGTACTCAGTTATTCTGACTGCTGGGAGTAGAGCTTCCCGAGTGTTCCCGGGATCATGACTGTAGCCCAGAGACCGTGGGAACAGCGCTCCTCTATTAATCTGGTTAATTATCTATTGAGTAAAATACGGTGGATGCCATTTCCACTAGCACACTGGGAGACGAGACAACACTCCTCCAGAACCATGACCTCACCACAACCCAAACCCAGAACCCAGTGCAGACAGCACCGCACATTCCATAGGGAGGAGTTCCAAACGGAAGTTAGCAGGAACGGCTAAGATGAACAGTTTGTTGTCACGTGTCACATGCCACACCTCCAGAAGGCCTGGTGTCCCTCCACCCCTACCGCACCATCTGCAGGAACTGTGTGAGGATGTTCAAGCTGCATGGGATGGATTATCACAGGACTCCATTAGGAACCTCTACAGCTCCATACCGAGACGTCTGGAGCTCACAAACACTATCCAGTACGTGACTACCAAACACAGCTTACACAACAGGCCCACACACTACACACTACACACTAGGGTCCCACACGTTTGGTTTCAGGCCGGACAGTCCGCCAGTACCTGGACAGACGTAGACAGATGACAGTTTCATACACACAGCCTAATCCCACAGGAGTGCTAGCAGAGGCTAGCATAGGACTGAGATAACACACACACACACACACACACACACAGACACAGACACACACACACACACACACACATACACACACACACACCATACACACACATACACACACACACACACACACACCATACACACACACACACACACATACATACATACATACATACATACATACACACACATACACACACACACACACACACACACATACATACATACATACATACATACATACACACACACACACACACACACACACACACACACACCATACACACCATACACACACACACACACACACACACACACACACACACATACACACATACATACATACATACATACATACATACACACACACACACACACACCATACACACACACACACACACACACCATACACACACACACACACACACACACACATACATACATACATACATACATACATACATACATACATACACACACACACACACACACACACACATACACACACACCATACACACACATACACACACACACACACACACACCATACACACACACACACACACACACATACATACATACATACATACATACATACATACATACATACATACACACACACACACACACACACACCATACACACACATACACACACACACACACACACACATACACACACACACACACACACACACACACACAGAAACACACTGGAGGGACTCTCTCCTCTGCCTTCGTGTGTCAGAGGATGAGGTCATCTGTTATCCCCTCACTGCCTCGGACTGAGTTCTGCAGGCTCCAGTGCTCCATCAGGAGAGCCCACAGCTGGAACAGCTTTACGGTTCCTCTGCTTTGTTTATCTGTAATCGCTGGTTTACCTCCCATCAAACACCTTCCTATAACAACCGCACTCTGTCTGCACCGCCCGTGTCCTCACAGACGCCCCCACACCTACACCTGGAGGCTCTTACAGCCACATTCCCCCATGACCTCTGCCTTATTCAGCCTTCGGGATGTAAACAAAGCCATCCAGAGCAGAACCACTCTACAGAAACACACCGGCTCAGGAACCGGGCTCTCCATGTCTACAGCACACGTACAGAACGTCTGCTACTGTGAATAGCTCAGCGTTTAGAACTGATCTCCTCATCATATATATAAATATATATCCCATCATACACCTTCCTACAACAAACCACGCTCCATCTGCACCACCCATATGACTCTACTCTGAACCACTGCAATGTATGAAAGGTACTACATACACACATCCTCAGGAGAACCAGCTGCTCCCAGGAGGAGGTGTGGGAGTGCGGGTGTGTTGGGAAGGAAGATAAAGGTGACCAGGATCAATAACTGATGATAAATTTAGACTGATATGATCAATATTTATTGAGCTACACATACAGAAGTCTGTCTCTCAGTATGGTGTCGGGCCGCCGTGTTTGCTAACCCAACACGCCAGACGTCTCGGTATGGAGCTGTAGAGGTTCCTGATGGAGTCCTGTGATAATCCACCCCATGCAGCTTGAACATCCTCACACAGTTCCTGCAGATGGTGCGGTAGGGGTGGAGGTGGAGGGATACCAGGTCTTCTGGACGTGTGACTACAAACCGTTCATCTCGGTGCTGACCACGGTGCCTCCACACACGGGTTCGTTGGGCGTCTCCACCAAGACTAAAGCGGGACTCGTCACTGAAGATGACCCGCTGCCATTCTGAGTCACTCCATGACAGTCTGGTACGACACCACTGCAGTCTTTGGTGACGGTGACGTGGTGTTAAGGACAGTCGTGGTTCACTCCTGAGGGTTGACTCCGTCTGGGTGGAGGTATTTTGGTGATGATGAGGGTAATTCAGCTACAGGGTCAGTCAAAGCAAAGAGCGTTTCAGTTCTGACTTCAGACCAGTTCAGAAGGATCCTCCACATTGTGATCCAGTGCCGGGTGATGGATCCGGGAATCTCTCGGGATTTAGATTCGGAGGTTTGGCCCTTTCACGCAGCACGAACCCCGAACCACACACACACGTTTCAGCAGTTGTTCCTGATCTGTTCCTACTGCTCCCCTCACAGACGGTGATCTTCTCTAAAAGCTCAGTTTCACTTTAACGCTCTGATTCCGGCTCCCTCCTGCTTCCCTCTCCGGATCGCTCGGCCAAACCCCGGTGCAGGAGGACCTTCCTCCAGGGTCATACAGAGATCAGCAGATTGTAGCTTCGGAAAGTGTCGCACACAGAACCTGTAATTAAACAGGAGGTGAAGGAGCAGGCTGTGGTCTCCGCCGTGCTGGAGATCAGGAGGCGACGCATACCAAACCCTGTTTGACCCGCACACTGCAGAGAAAGCAACACTGTTCCTTTAATTACCCTCACATTAGGGCCAGCGCACACGCCAGTCATCTCCCCTGGAACTGAATCACGTCCTATGACATCATCCTCTCTTTCCTTCTCTCTCTCTCCCCGTCTCTCTCACCCTGTGTGTCTCTCTCCACCTCTCCTCCTACCCTCTCTCTCTCCCTCTCTCTTTCCCCCGTCCTCCCTCTCTCACCTTAAGAGTGTACTGTAGATGGTGTAGGCTGGGGTGTAGATGGTGTAGACTGGGGTGTAGATGGTGTAGACTGTGGTGTAGTGTAGATGGTGTAGACTGTAATGTAGATGGTGTAGACTGTGGTGTAGATGGTTAAGACTGTAGTGTAGATGGTGTAGACTGTGGTGTAGACTGCAGTGTAATGTAGATGGTGTAGACTGTAGTGTAGATGGTGAAGACTGTGGTGTAGTGTAGATGGTGTAGACTGTGGTGTAGTGTAGATGGTGAAGACTGGGCTAGATGGTGAAGACTGGGGTGTAGATGGTGTAGACTGCAGTGTAGTGTAGATGGTGTAGACTGTAGTGTAGATGGTGTAGACTGTGGTGTAGATGGTGTAGACTGCAGTGTAGTGTAGATGGTGTAGACTGTAGTGTAGATGGTAAAGACTGTGGTGTAGTGTAGATGGTGTAGACTGTAGATGGTGTAGACTGTGGTGTAGTGTAGATGGTGTAGACTGTAGATGGTGTAGACTGTGGTGTAGTGTAGATGGTGAAGACTGTGGTGTAGATGGTGTAGATGGTGAAGACTGTGGTGTAGATGGTGAAGACTGTGGTGAAGATGGTGAAGACTGTGGTGTAGATGGTGAAGACTGGGGTGTAGATGGTGAAGACTGGGGTGTAGATGGTGTAGATGGTAAAAACCATGGTGAAAATGGTGTAGATGGTGAAGACTGTGGTAAGGATGGCGTAGATGGTGTAGATGGTAAAGACTGCGGTGTAGATGGTGAAGACTGTAATGCAGATGGTGTAGACTGTGGTGTAGATGGTATAGGCTGTAGTGTAGATGGTGTAGACTGTGGTGTAGATGGTGTAGACTGTGGTGTAGATGGTGAAGACTATGGTGAAGATGGTGTAGACTGTAGTGTAGTGTAGATGGTGTAGACTGTAGTGTTGATGGTGTAGACTGTGATGTAGTGTAGATGGTGTAGACTGTGGTGTAGATGGTATAGGCTGTAGTGTAGATGGTGTAGACTGTGGTGTAGATGGTGTAGACTGTAGTGTAGATGGTGTAGACTGTGCTGTAGATGGTGTAGACTGTAGTGTAGTGTAGATGGTGTAGACTGTAGTGTAGATAGTGTAGACTGTGATGTAGTGTAGATGGTGTAGACTGTGGTGTAGATGGTGTAGACCGCAGTGTAGTGTAGATGGTGTAGACTGCAGTGTAGTGTAGATGGTGTAGACTGTGGTGTGGATGGTGTAGACAGTAGATGGTGAGAGGGTGTACAGCTCTAACTTCACCTCCCTGGTGTCAGTCACACCTTCAGTCTCAGGTCTCAATGGGGGTCTGTGACCCCACACTGCTGGGGTCACTGTTGTTCCCAGAGTCCCATGGTTCCTGGGTTCCATGTTTCGGGGTCCTGTGTGCCCAGCGGCCTATGCTGTTAGGATCCTATGTTTCTAGGGCTCTATGTGCCCAGGTTCCTATCTTTCCTGGGTTCTATGTTTACTGGGTTCCATGTTCACTGCTGAGGGACCCACGCTGCTTTGGGTTCTGGGTGAAGTGGTATTTCCATCTCTCCCTCCTCTAAACACTCTCCTCTCCGTCAGAGCTGGACTTCCAGCGCATTGTGGTCTTGCTTGTCCACAGCGGAAGGGCTATGGTGAGCTGGCTGACCGTGCTGTGAGAGCAGGCTGTTCCTTCCTCAGCCGCAGTGCATTACGATGCTCCTCCATCAGCGCCAGGCCCGGCCCGGCCCGGCCCAGCCCGGCGCAGCAATCCCACACTCAGCAGCAACTGCTGGCTTGAGCAGCTGATGTTTACTTGTCTGATTCCAGCAGTCGGTTTGGCGTGAGAGGAACAGGAGGTCTGGGGTTTCGGGGCGGAGCCTGCACGCGTGGATTGTCCTGCATGTGTCTCTGATGGAGGAGCAGACAGGTGCCTCCTACTCCAGATCAGCGTGGCAGCAGCAGATGACCGTAACAGTGGTGGTCATCAGGATTAGGGCCGAGCAGCCGTGGTCCTCATCGCTCACCCTCATTCTCTATCATACCGCTCTATGGCCAAAAGTATGTGGACACCCTCCTCAGGTGATTCGTCCAAGCTCATTACCAGCGGGGGTAAACTCTGCCTCCTTAGATCAACACTGAGGAGCGCCTCCACCTCCAACTGAAACGGTTCTAGATAGTTTAGTTTTTCAGGGTTTTGTTGTTGTTTTCTTTGTTTACTATGTTTATTTGTATCACTGATATTGTTGTTGACGTTTCTGTTGTTTAACTGTTTATCATTACTCTTGTCTTGGTTTCTATTATCTCTATATTTATTCATTTCTCTAATAATTTTATGATTTTTATTTGTTGTGCTTTATTAGTCTTATTTGTCTCACATTATATACAGTGTTAATAATCATTTTTGCATTTTTTACTACTATTAATTTGTGTTTCGTTTTTTAATCTCCAATCTTTGTGTATAATGCTCTGCTGTATGGTCAGTGAGGATTGCCCTGCAGTACACCCTGTTTAAGTAAAGGCCGATAGATTGATTGATAGATTGGCTGAGATGAAATGCCGCCTCTAAACCATTAAACAGTCCATCAGACTCTCGCTCTCTTAGATTTGCCCTGGCTAGCTGTAAGTGCTAACGGGTGTTTCTATGGGGGACTATTTGACCTCACAGCGCCCTGCAGCATGTATCCCTCCACCATGAATGGAGTTTAAGGCTGAGATCTTCTCCACACTATCATAAACAGCGTCTCAGACATCAGGCAGCGTATTCAGAACCACCTCCTGTAGGGACTTCCTGTGAGGGAGCTTTTAGAGGGGACGTCTGGTTACCTTCACTTCCACTGGAACAGATCTGACTTTATCTAGAACCGAGCGTGTCACACCAAACCACACTGACTCTGTTTAATTCTGAGCAGTCAGTCGACTTCCCCTTCAAACCTAATAATGTGAACCACCACTGTGGTAAAGCATCCCATAATAATACCCCGGCTATGCAGCTCGCCTACGACGGCGGTACGCGGGTGGAACAGCTGCTGCAGGCCCACAAAACAATCTCACTATTGTGCCCCAGCCCTGCAGCTGTTCCCAAACCAGCCAATCCCAGCCCTCGCTCAGAGTGCCCATCCTGCCTGACCCGGGGCTTTTTGGAATCTTATTGGACAGCTGGAGCAGACCCTCACCTGTTCCACCTGTCAGTCAAAAGTGTCAGCTGCCACCCCCCCACAAAGCACACACACTGCCCTGCTGACCAGCATGCTCCGACCATCCACGATCGTCCACACTCGTTTAAATCTGCAGATGCATGTGTTCCCTCCTCTCCACCCCCGGTTCTCCTGCTTCATCAGCATGGACTATGAGGTGTGGTTGGTGTGGGGGTGGGAATGCTGCAGTGCTGGACTGAAATACTTCAAACGTGCCTATTTAGCTTTGAGTGACCAGCGGACAGCGGGCTGTTTATCTGGTCAGTCAGGGCTTTTATATTCTCATAGGGTTCTAGATAAGTCTGTTTACTGTGTGTCAGTCCCCAAAGAGGTTCTGCCTGTTTATACAGAGCTATAGAAAGGAAGTCCTGCAGTACCGAGCGTGATTCAGGTGTTCAGGTTTGATAACACTTCATACCGAATGTTCTGGAAACTCAGAGGGAGCCGGAAACGTGCGGGTACTGAAGGAGCACCAGACTGACCAGTTACGTCCTCCGAATGCTGTTAGCATGGTGCTAGACTGTTTGGGGTTCTAAACGGTTAATAAGGGGCTGCTAGGGTGTTACTAGGGGTGTTGAAAGAGGGGTGTTCTAGACTGTTCTAGTGTGGTGTGTCGTAATGTTTGTTTCTAATGTCTGATCAGTTAGAACAGGAGTAGAACCACAGATACACACATACCCACACACTCACACATACAGACACAGACACACACACACACACACACACACACACTTACATACACACACACACACACACACACACACACTCACACACACAGACACACACACACACACACACACACACACACACTCACTTACATACACACACACATACACACACACACACACACACTTACATACACACACACACACACACACACTCACTTACATACACACACACATACAAACACACACACACTCACTTACATACACACTCACACACACACACACACACACACACATACACACACACACACACACACACACACACACACACCTCACACATACACACTTACATACACACACACACTCACATACACACACACTCACATACACACACTCACACACACAGACACACACATACATACAGACACACACACATACATACAGACACAGACACACACACACACACACACACACACACACACACACACACACACACACACACACTCACACACTCACTTACATACACACACACACACACACACACACATACACAGACACACACACACACACACTCACTTACATACACACACTCACACTTACATACACACACACACACACAAACACACACACACATACAGACACACACTAACATACACACACACACACACACACACACACACACATACAGACACACACTCACACACACACACACACACACACACACACACACACACACACACACACACACACACACACACACATAGAAATCCAACCCTAAATACATACTAACTAAGCCTAGCCCTAACGTCAGTATCCAAACCTGAACCTAGCCCATACTTTAGTACTGTTACTCCAGTGGAGGTCTAAAGGGAGGAGCTCACACTGACTGGAGGAGGAGTTTACCTTGGGGTACCTCACCTGTAACTCAGGTACATGGTTTCTGTACTTCTATACTTTGCTGACCAGCCAAAACCGCCAGTAGACCCCCAGAGGACCCAGAGGGAGCGTCCTTCTCCAGATCATCTGAAGGACACGGATCAGACCTCCTGGACCAATGAAGGACCACCGATTACTCAGATCCACTGATCCAACTACAGGAACTCCTCTGGACTAAAACACTCACACAGCTGTCACATCTGGAACAGTCTTCATATAATACACACCTACTCAGGCCTCCTACAGATACACCCACACACAGTAACAACCACACATCTCTCCAGCTCCTTCCCATCTCATTATCCGAATTCTACCACTCATCAAAACAGAGCTGGGCGGGGCCGAGGCCTGTGGGGAAGGAGGGTTAAGGTGACCAGGAATAATAACACGTAGACCAACCCAGCACGCCAGACGTCTCGGTATGGAGCTGTAGAGGTTCCTAATGGAGTCCTGTGATAATCCATCCCATGCAGCTTGAACATCCTCACATAGTTCCTGCAGATGGTGCGGTAGGGGTGGAGGTGGAGGGACACCAGGGCTTCTGGACGTGTGACTACGAACTGTTCATCTCGGTGCTGACCACGGTGCCTCCACACACGGATTCGTTGGGCGTCTCCACCAAGACTAAAGCGGGACTCGTCACTGAGCGTGAACCTGAATCATTAGCCTGTCTCACCATGTCACACCTCCACACCAAGTTTAATTCCTGGAGGTTGGCTCCCTCTGTGTGCGGGTGTTCGTCTGATGCTGAGTGTATCTAAGGAACTGTACTTGTTAACAGTCTGTGTGCGTGTCTGCTCAGGTCAGTGTGTGACGCACCACGACTGATTCCTTGTATGTGTAGCGCGCTGGGTGAGAGAGCGATCCTGGTCCTGCAGCAGGACTAAAGCACTTCAGTCTGAATAATGTAAATCTGTGCGGGGGAATTCTCTAACTCTCTTCAGAGCCAGTCAGGCGGAACTACACGCCTGATGTTTTCCTAACCCTATGAGAGCCTCTCGCTCGTCTCGGGCTGCAGTGGAGGAGGGTAGAGTACCATGTATCAATCATTACAGTACAGAAGAGTGGCATGTTCAAAAGTTCAAAGGTCAGAAACCTGTCAGGTGAAGTTCATCCTCAGCCAGAGCCAGCAGGACGTTCTTCCTGAGCGCTTCTCGGATGTTCAGACTGATCTGCTACCGTGTACACTGGCTGTGTTAGAGCGGCGCTGCCGTACCTGAGAGGCAGGCTGGACTCTATCCTTAACACACAACAGCCAACATCTAATACACACACACACACACACACACACACACACACACACACACACACACACTCCCTTTAACACACACACACACACACACACACACACACACACACTCCCTTTAACACACACACACACACACACACACACACACACACACACACACACACACACACTCCCTTTAACACACACACACACACACACACACACACACTCCCTTTAACACACACACACACACACACACACACACACACACACTCCCTTTAACACACACACACACACACACACACACACTCCCTGTGTTAGAGCGGCGCACACCCGTACACACACACACACTCCCTTGGACACACACACACTTAACACACACACACAACACTCCTTTACACACCACACACACACACACACACACACACACACACACACACACACACACACACACACATTCCCTTTAACACACACACACACTTCCTTTTAACACACACACACACACACACACATTCCCTTTAACACACACACACACACACACACACACACACACACACACACACTCCCTTTAACAAACACACACACACACACACACACATTCCCTTTAACACACACACACACACACACACACACACTCACTCCCTTTAACACACACACATACACACATACACACACACACTCCCTTTAACACACACACACTCCCTTTAACACACACACTCACTCCCTTTAACACACACACACTCCCTTTAACACACACACACACACACACACACTCCCTTTAACACACACACACACACACACACACACACACATTCCCTTTAACACACACACACACACACTCCCTTTAACACACACACACACACACACTCCCTTTAACACACACACACACACACACACACACTCCCTTTAACACACACACACACACACACACACACACACACACACACTCCCTTTAACACACACTCACTCACTCCCTTTAACACACACACACACACACACACACACTCCCTTTAACACACACACACACACACTCCCTTTAACACACACTCACACACACACACACACACACTCCCTTTAACACACACACACACACATTCCCTTTAACACACACACACACACACACACACACACACACACACACACACTCCCTTTAACACACACACACACATTCCCTTTAACACACACACACACACACACACACACACACACATTCCCTTTAACACACACACACACACACTCACTCCCTTTAACACACACACATACACACATACACACACACACTCCCTTTAACACACACACACTCCCTTTAACACACACTCACTCCCTTTAACACACACTCACTCCCTTTAACACACACACACACACACTCACTCCCTTTAACACACACACTCACTCCCTTTAACACACACACACTCCCTTTAACACACACACACACACACACACACACTCCCTTTAACACACACACACACACACACACACTACCTTTAACACACACTCCCTTTAACACACACACACACTCCCTTTAACACACACTCACTCCCTTTAACACACACATACACACACACTCCCTTTAACACACACACACACACTCCCTTTAACACACACTCACTCCCTTTAACACACACTCCCTTTAACACACACACACACACACACTCCCTTTAACACACACTCACTCCCTTTAACACACACACACACACACACACACACACACACTCCCTTTAACACACACACACACACACACACACACACACACACACACACACACACACACACATTCCCTTTAACACACACTCCCTTTAACACACACACACACACACACACACACACACTCCCTTTAACACACACACACACACACACACACACACACATTCCCTTTAACACACACTCCCTTTAACACACACACACAACTGTATTCTCTCCATCTCTCCTTTTCATTCATACAATATTCCGGAGGCTTCCACCATGTCTGGTTGCTTGGTAACTGTTGTAGTGGAACTGTTGCCAGGGCAGCGCAGTCGGAGGGGTCTGCTCAGATTTGAGATCTTGACCGAGTCGGACAGAGGAGTGCCCACTCCACCTGACCAGCCCCGACAGAGCGCCCAGCTACACCCAGAGAGACCCCACACGTCCCCAGAACGGAGAAATACACCCAGCCAAGGCCAAACACACCTCACACCAAACCCTCTCTCACTCACTCTGTACACACCTCACACCAAACCCGCTCTCCCTCACTCTGTACACACCTCACACCAAACCCTCTCTCCCTCACTCTGTACACACCTCACACCAAACCCTCTCTCCCTCACTCTGTACACACCTCACACCAAACCCTCTCACACACACTCTGAACACCACACACACAACACCCTCTCACACTCACTCTGTACACACCACACACAACACACACTCTCACTCACTCTGTACACACCTCACTCCCCAAACACCTCTCTCACTCACTCTGTACACACCTCACACACAAACCCGCTCTCCCTCCACTCTGTAACACACACTCACACCAAACCCTCTCTCCCTCCTCTGTAACACACCTCACACCAAACCCTCTAACTCCCACACTCTGTACACACCTCACACCACACACTCTCTCACTCACTCTGTACACACCTCACACCAAACCCTCTCTCCGTCACTCTGTAACACACACTCACACCACAACCCGCTCACCCTCACTCTTAACACACACTCACTTTAAAACACCTCTCTCCCTCACTCTGTACACACCGCACACACAAACACACTCCCTCCCTCACCTGTACACACCTCACTTTAACCACACCCCCTCTCCCTAACACACACTCGGTACACACCTCACACACACAACTTTAAACTCTCTCTCCCTCACACTCCCTTTAACACACACACCAAACCCTCTCTCCACACACTCTGTACACACCTCACACCAAACCCTCACTCCCTCACTCTGTACACACCTCACACCAAACCCCCACTCCCACACACTGTACACACCACACACCAAAACCACTCACTCACTCTGTACACACTCACACTCACTCCCTCTAACACACACACACACACACCTCACACACTAAACTGTATTCTCTCTCCCTCACTCTTGTACACACCTCACACCAAACCCTCTCATGTCACTCACTCTGTACACACCTCACACCAAACCCTCAGTCGGAGGGGTCACTCAGATCTGTACACACCTCACACCAAACCCTCTCTCACTCCACTCTGTACACACCTCACACCAAACCCAGCTCTCCCTCACTCTGTACACACCTCACCCCCAAACCCTCTCTCACTCACTCAAGGCCAAACACACCTCACACCCACCCCTCTCCCACACTCTGTACACACTTCACCCACAACACTCTCCCTCACTCTGTACACACCTCACACCAAACCCTCTCTCCCTCACTCTGTACACACCTCACACCAAACCCTCTCTTCCTCACTCTGTACACACCTCACACCAAACCCTCTCTCCCTCACTCTGTACACACCTCACACCAAACCTCTCTCTCCTCACTCTGTACACACGTCACACCAAACCCTCTCTCACTCACTCTGTACACACGTCACACCAAACCCTCTCTCCCTCACTCTGTACACACCTCACACCAAACCCTCTCTCCCTCACTCTGTACACACCTCACACCAAACCCTCTCTCCCTCACTCTGTACACACCTCACACACACAAAACCCTCTCTCCCTCACTCTGTACACACCTCACACCAAACCCTCTCTCCCTCACTCTGTACACACCTCACACCAAACCCTCTCTCCCTCACTCTGTACACACCTCACACCAAACCCTCTCTCCCTCACTCTGTACACACCTCACACCAAAACCCTCTCTCCCTCACTCTGTACACACCTCCTCACACCAAACCCTCTCTCTCACTCACTCTGTACACACGTCACACACCAAACCCTCTCTCCCCCACTCTGTACACACCTCAAACCAAACCCTCTCTCCCTCACTCTGTACACACCTCACACCAAACCCCTCTCTCCCTCACTCTGTACACACCTCACACCAAACCCCTCTCTACACCCCTCACTCTGTACACACCCTCACACCAAACCCTGCTCTCCCTCACTCTGTACACACCTCACACCAAACCCTCTCTCCCTCACTCTGTACACACCTCACACCCAAACCCTCTCTCCCTCACTCCTGTACACCACCTCACACCAAACCCTCTCTCCCTCACTCTGTACACACCTCACACTAAACCCTCTCTCCCTCGCTCTCTCTGTACACACCTCACACCAAACCCGCTCTCCCTCACTCTGTACACACCTCACACCAAACCCTCTCTCCCTCACTCTGTACACACCTCACACCAAACCCGCTCTCCCTCACTCTGTACACACCTCACACCAAACCCCCTCTCACTCACTCTGTACACACCTCACACCAAACCCGCTCTCCCTCACTCTGTACACACCTCACACCAAACCCTCTCTCACTCACTCTGTACACACCTCACACCAAACCCCCTCTCACTCACTCTGTACACACCTCACACCAAACCCTCTCTCACTCACTCTGTACACACCTCACACCAAACCCTCTCTCCCTCACTCTGTACACACCTCACACCAAACCCGCTCTCCCTCACTCTGTACACACCTCACACCAAACCCTCTCTCACTCACTCTGTACACACCTCACACCAAACCCCCTCTCACTCACTCTGTACACACCTCACACCAAACCCTCTCTCACTCACTCTGTACACACCTCACACCAAACCCACTATGAGTCACAGAGAAGATGGAGTCTGTGTTAATGAGAGAATCTACTGTTCTTTATGCTGTGGTGTCAGAAACTGGGAAACACTGAAGCTCCCATTTTTAAATCTCCCTGAAGTGGATGACTGAAATGAAAAACACTAAACTCGCTGTGAATGTGGAAACATACACGCCGGATGTGTGTGTTTCTACTACAGTAAATAAAAAGCAGGATAATCTCTCTGGATCTCCTCGCTACCGTGTTCCGTGTGGTGGCACAGCACCAGGATCCAAGCTCAGGGATAAACTCAGCTGCACTGCCATTATGAGACCAGGAGATGGCGCCACTGCTCAAGCTTACACTTTAATCCCCAGCAAGTAACTGCAGCAGGGGAATCACAAACATGCACCAAGACCAAACCACAAACACAATCCTCACAGATCAGCGCTACAACACTTCAGAATAAAAGCCTAGGGGAAATAAACACATGCACCACGTCACCGGAGGTGCTGCTGGTCCTGGGCTGGGTCAGATTTACACCCTGGACAGAAACCTGGGCCTCACATTAATGCACATTAGACATGGAAATGATTAAAGTAGAACTGTGGCAAAAATATAGCACCAGGATACTTCAAGATTCAAGGTTCTAGATAAGGAATGTTTGTCTGATGAGTCGGAAAAGACATACGATGTGCACTTACGTATTACTCCTCAAATACCCACAGTGCACACTTAGAACCCGATGATGTCCGAGTTCGGTAATGACAGACACTGCTGTCCTACATTGCAATGGGAAACGAGAGGGTGGAGCTTCTCACATCCGGAAAAATGGCGGGGGATGATGCGACAGCGGCTGTGGTGGCAGGATTGGAAAAGGGGTGTATATGTGACTCTAACCTAAATCTGTCCAAACGGGCTGTATGACAAACGTACTCCAGTATATAACGTGTTTATACATGTGTGTGTGTTTATGTAAATTAACCTCTGCTGAGCAGCCTATCAGAGTCCAGCTCGGTATGATGGACGCTTCACCACTTCCTGTTAGAAACCTTGTAGTATGATCAGTACAGAGTATACACAGTGGAGCTCACAGGTAAGACGCAGTCACACTCTCAAAAGATCCAAGGGTTCCCAGTGGTTCTGGAATACCCATGGGGCCGGAGGACCTCCGCACTAGGGGTGACCGGCTGTCGTATGCGATGGCTTCCCAGATAGTCACACCAGCAGCTGGGTCAGTGTGTCGCTCCACAGCAAAGGCAGGACTGAAATGCTCACCACGAGGCCTCCTTACCCAACCCTCATCCGATCCCAAACAGAACCTGGACGTGTGACTAAAGACAATCTGGTTCCGGTCCGTAGCGGTCTAGGTTTCTCCTCCAAGGTGACGGTGGCTGGCTGTCAACGACAGGACACATAATGAGCACCTTGATACCAAGTTTCCTTCTGCTGAGCTCCAGGAAATGGTCCGGGCAGAGACAGGGTAACGAAGGTTCCACCTGTGTCCGTCTGGTCAGTCTGGGCCGTCTGGACCCTGTCATGTATCACGTACACATCTACCTGAGACATAAGGGCATGCTGGGTTTTTCCAGCAATCCAACATTCCAATCTGGGAGCGTTATTTTCAGAGAGTGTACCAAACTCCTGGGGAGGGTAACGGTGGCCCTCTATGTCCTCCACTGCACACCATGTGTCTGGCTGTCGAAGGTGGAGTCCAGCCTCTTTAGAGATGATACCCACCAGCCTGATGAGTAGGTGTTTTCGGAGCTCCTCAGAAACCTCCATCGTTCACACCTACGAAGCCCTAACTGTTTGGACCTCTATGGAGAAATACGGAGAACTCAAAAGGTTCATGAACTGAGCACAGCTGTAAATACCAGTAGCACGGTTTGACCAGGGGCGCCTCGATGTTTCAGTACTGACCGCTCAGAACGTTCTAGATACCCCTCCCAAACCCAGAGAAGAAGCAGATAGCAGGCGTATGAACAAACTCGGGAGGCCGCATGTAAAACAAGCACATATTTTATTCGGTAATACCATATATAATGCAATTGCATATCTTTGGCGAAAATAAACTTTATAAACATTTTCTGAACAGAGGTTGGCGTACAAAAACAAGGAGGGTCGTGTCTGTCTGACAGACAGGAGAGACAGTAACAAACTGATACTGAGCTGGCAGCTTGAGTCAGCGGAACCAGAGCAATACCGACCGTCATGGTCATGAAGCCGTGTGCTCATTAACGAGGTGAAGAGGGAGGGAAACACTTTCAGGACCACGAGAGGAAAGCAGAGCGGCGCTGAGGACCAACTGGGCTTTGGGATCAATGGAGTCACATTATTCAGCACTGCAGGCTAATACCTTATCACTAAGCTCTCTCAGATCTCCTGCAGAGACCCTCACATGAGTCCCACCTCCATGTTTCAAGTGGCAGTTTGATCTTCATCCGAAGTAAAAAAATAAAAATAAAAAACACCAAGATCTGTGGCACTTCTGAACGAGGAGCAGACATGTCTACGCTCTGTCTCCTGTGCTGTTGGCAGTGGGGCTGAAAAATTAATCACTCGTTATATCGACGCAGAACATTTCTCCTAAATCAGAAGAGCTGCAATATTTATAACAGCCCGTGTTCCAGATAACACAGAGCTCGTAAACTGGCAGTGTGGCACACGGCGTTCGGCACTCACGCTGGAAACGACTACCTAGAGGAACAAACTACCTGCAGATTTCAGAAAGAGGTAAACAGAGTCATTCTGAGAGGTGTGGTGGTTCTAGATACAGTCAGAACTGTTCCCAGTGGTGGTGAAGGTAACCAGACGTCCCCTCTAAAAGCTCCCTCACAGGAAGTTCCTACATGAGGTGGTTCTGAATACGCTGCCTGATGTCTGAGACGCTGTTTATGATAGTGTGGAGAAGATCTCAGCCTTAAACTCCATTCATGGTGGAGGGATACATGCTGCAGGGCGCTGTGAGGTCAAATAGTCCCCCAAAGGAACTTAGTATTTCCAGGTTTTCCAGATTTTCATCATCAACATTCCATACACACTCAGAAGACATGTGTAGGTTCACTGGTGGTTCTAGATAGTCAATAAAGTGTCTATATGTGTGTTCTAGACATGGAGAACCCTGGTTCCCATCACCACCACTGTTTCCAAACCCGCTCTCAGTCGCTCTGTTCACACCACACCGACACCGACAGTGAACTACTGCATGCCTGGTCGTTCAGCCCTCGTTGGCAGCCCCTATGGCAGTTCACTAAATCATCAGGGTGAGCATTCAGCTCGGGACGAGCTAAACCATCTCACATGATGTCGCGAGGAGAACGTCTGGGGGAACCATTAGGTCTGGATTTAATGTGGGGAAAAGCAGACTCATTAGAACCTCTGAACCACGACTCGTGGGCTTAGCTCACAGTAGGGGGTGCTGGTGCGCTTATCACAAGCCTGTGGATGTAGCGACAAGCTAGCATGGCAGTAAGGCCCCCAAACAGGAGGAGCAAAAAGAGGAGGACAAAAACAAACACTGAGCGGGTCTGTCAGCAGCGCCAGCGCTACGCTAGCTAGCCCCTGTGTTCTGCCTGTGTTCTGGAGTTAAAGAGGACTAATCACTTGGGGGCGGGGTTTACCAGGCTTAAATCCTAATTCCCAAATGTTCCCACGTGTTGGAATATTAATATCATCCTACATTATTCGAAGTGGTTGGTGGGGAAATTTAACCTCATGGATCTGAGGAAGAAAAAACAAGCCTGATTAAAATAAATCACATTTAAATACTGCTCAGAGGCCTCCGCCACTCAGACCACCGCTCAGCCCCCATCCTCAGACGTGTCCTCTCGTTACGGGATCATGTGAGACGGCGTTGTTTCAGGAGTATGGCACCAGAACACAGCCCGTCACACTCGGGAGCAGAAGGGCAGTAAAGGGTTTGGCAGTGATCAGAGGGCATCAGCCACCGAGCACTCGGGAGGTTCCAGGGTACAGCCTTAACTCAACAGGCTGGGGCAGTGACCAAACAGGGTTCACCCCGGGTTCAGACTAGTGCTGCGCTCTCCTACAGGTGTCCCGAGGAACGTTCTGTCCCGGAGGAACCTCAACACAGAAACAAGAACCAGTAAAATACTGACCTCAAACTCAGACACCGAGTCTCCTCTCTGACCGCCGGGTTCCAGGACTGGGGTTACATGTGGGTGACAGGTTCTACTGTACCGGTCATGACCGATTCACACCGGATAAATCAATCTCAGAGTAAATCACATCAGAGGTGGGAGGAGCTACTCAATTTACGCACCGCCCACGAGGCGGAAACACGTACACAGATCTGATTTATCCCAACACCTGCCTAGCCGCCTTACGGGCACGGGAACGCGATGGACAATCATCATCACTGCAGTAATCCAGTTATCCCTCATGTTTCAGAGGAACGGTATGTTAGCCGGATTTGAGCTTCAGAGGATGCGGGAGATCACTTCTCCGAGTTTCCATACTCCAAAAACACGGAAATCCTGTCCCCACAAGATACGCCGGAATATTTACAGACACGCCGATGTTCAGGAGATTAATATAACCTGGGATTATTTCTATGGCACATTTTATAGCACGGGATTATCATCACATGGGGTTATTCCTACTGTTAATTTAAAGCACAGGATTAATTTAACCTGGGATTACTTCCATGGTTTGTTTTATAACACATCTTTAATACAACTGGTTATTGTAATCTGTTCTTATTGCAATCTGATGCAATGACTATTATGGTCTGTAAAAGTAACCTGAATGGCAGTAATAACTCCACTACCCTCCTCCACATGTAAAACCAGTCCTGTCCCAGTAGTGCTTCAGTTTCAGATTAGCCAAATTAGAGAAACCAGAGAAAACAACAACAACAACAACAACAACAACAACAACAACCACCACCTTTAAACGCCTGCTCTTTCAGGTGTTGTTACACCTTTATGTAGAGGTGGGCTACATGACAAACACACCGTCATAATACTTCGTGTTTTTTCATGATACGCAATATTTAGTTTTTCTGGGGTTTAAAAAGTTGGAAGAGAGGAACCGAGAAAAGTGCCATACAAAAATATATGTACCATCAGAAACTATTAATGATCAAATCATATCTCTGTTCTGATTGGCTGGCCTATATTGAACCAGTAGTGGCTTTATTAACAACATATGACAATAATTAATTAATTAAGTAATTAAGTTCAATGTCACATATACGGTTCTAGACTAAACAGGACGTATTATTTTGTTCTCTGTAGTAAATAATGCCCTAGTCAAGTATCAGTAATATCCCCAACATGCTCCAAACAGCAGACTGTAACGTGATGTGATGTCATCTATCTTGATAGATGATGATGTATTGGCCAGCCCTATCTTGGGGGGATCGACTTTAAGGGGTCTTTCTTCCTCTGTCAACACTACAATGCGCAGGAGAGGGCCTCAAGTGGGTTTACCATCCCTGAATTCTGTGAATGCTTAGGGTGCATTAATACACACCAGGGGTGAAGGTTCAGTTCACTTCTTTAAAATATAGTTTGTGTTAAAGGCTCCACGATAACGAGGAGTATTGTCACATGGCCCACCTCTACCCTTCCAGCGAGAGAGAAACACAATGATAAGCGCTACAAACAGGACCCGATAATCCATACGGATTAGTCCCTGATACGGGAGACTCGTGTGTCTGAGCAGTCTTCTTCCCGCCTCACAAACAGCTCTAATCTGTAGCTCAGCTGGATTCAGACGTACGAGATCCGGTCAGTGCGGTGGTTGGGACGCACGCTAAACAAACATGCCCACACAAATATATACAAATGTTTACACAGAGCTACCACGGCTGCCGCTTTTGCATAGGTTGTAAACAGACAGGGTGAAGAAATCGCTGCTGAGATCAGTTTCAGTTTGTGCACAAAACACTGAGAAAGAATAGGAAGAGAAACACCGGCGGGAGAGAAAGAGGCAGGTTCATGTTACAACTCCTCTTCAAAGGGGAATTCCACTGATAGGGAAACATCTCAGCATCATTAACCACCTCAGATGTAAACAACACCATGGTTCGGTGCGAAACGCTCCGTTCTAGATACAGTCAGATCTGCACACAGTGGTGGTGAAGGTAACCAGACGTCCCCTCTAAAAGCTCCCTCACAGGAAGTTCCTACAGGAGGTGGTTCTGAATACGCTGCCTGATGTCTGAGACGCTGTTTATGATAGTGTGGAGAAGATCTCAGCCTTAAACTCCATTCATGGTGGAGGGATACATGCTGCAGGGCGCTGTGAGGTCAAATAGTCCCCCAAAGGAACTTAGTATTTCCAGGTTTACCAGGTTTTGTCTACATGTGTGTTCTAGACATGGAGAACCCTGGTTTCCATCACCACCACTGTAAAGAACATCTGAACCATCTCACACCAAACCCTCGCTCTGTTTACACCTCACACTCGGAATTATGAAGGAATTTCAAGCAAATCTGTGGAATTCCTCTTTAAAGCTCTACATTAAACCAGTTTAGGACTGATTCCCAAGGTCAAACCTCAGACCTGGATCTCCAGATCTTCTTCAGTGCCTTCTTGATGTCTGAGACGAAGAAACTGCACCGAGACGAGCTTTAGGGCCAACAAAGGAGCCGCCATCAGTTCACAGCACTGATCCTTAATGTCTGCAGAGGAACCGAAAGCGGAACATCCTCGGATTCAAACAACGAAAATGAACAGGAATGAAGTCAGATGATAATTATTGCATCTCTCTTTGTAGGACAGAAGAAGACAGAGGACACTTGGGTTGAGGTCTACTACAAAAAAAAGTTTTTGGAGCTTTTCCTTTTCTTCTAGTGCTTAGTAATTCAAAAGTGGGACACGGGAGTGGTTAGTTCCATGTACGTTTTAGACATGCACTCGTTCTCTCTCTATAAACACCACAGGTTCACTTGGAAAAAGGAGGACACTGATTTGAAGAGGAAGCATGCAAAGAAGTTAGAGTGAAGGAAAAAAAGAAAAACCCTTCAGTCCGGAGAAGCTTGATCCTCCCGATTTCAGGAAGGAGTGCGCCACGTCTGACTTCGCACCTACTTGTAGGACAGGTACGAAACTCTTGCTTGTCCGTCCTCACACAAAAGGCTTCATATGGCTTAGTTCTCCTGTGTGAATGGTACTATTGCCGTAGCTTGAGCTGGGGGAGGGGATGACGGGCAGGGGGTTTGGGGGATTACCTGTAATGAAAAACAATGGGCCCAACACAAAAAAAGGGGGGGGGGGTCGACAGTCCCATTGATCAGGAATAGAGAAAAGGAAGAGGCACGGTCACCGCGACACAGTCCAGGGGTCGGGAGAACGGGTGAGTGGAGGACAGAGTCTGCCTCATTTCCGAGGCTTCTCTGTTTTTTTGCTCTTGGCGGTCGTGGAGGTGCGCTTGGACAGGTCCAGGCACGAGCGGATTCCGGCCAGATGCAGGAGGGACCCGGCCGCCTCCTTCAACTCCTCGTCCAACTCGGGCCTGGCCTCGCGCCGTGCCCTCTTGCAGGGTGGGGCGGTCGGGCGGCGGGGGCTCAGGACAGGCCGCTGAGGGCTGTGCTCCTCCTCTGAGTCCTCGTCACTGTGGAAGCCCTCACTGCCCGCCCGCCGGACCTGAGCAGAGTCACCACCGCCACCACCCTCTTCTAAGGAGGAGAGCGAGGGAGAGGAGGAAGAGGAGGAGGAGGAAGAACGGGACGAGCAGCGCTGAAAGGAGGAGCTGCTGTAGTTGTGGTCCTGCTTCGGGTCGCTGCTCACCAGGACCGAGTCCGGCCGGGACAGATCTATGGGGCCGTCAGGGTCACCTGAGATTGAGACAGAAAATGATTGACATGATCAGGCTGTAACCGAACAGAGGTCCATTCACACCAGGACAGCTTCACCAGCAAAATCAGACTTCTGTATGTGTAGCTCAATAAATATTGATCATATCAGTCTAAATGTATCATCAGTTATTGATCCTGGTCACCTTTATCCTCCTTCCCAACCGCACCGCACTCCCACACCTCCTCCTGGCTGCAGATATTATTGTGGTGATGAGTGTAATTAACCTGAACCAAAATTAAAAGTTTACTTTGTGTTGTTTATTTTAAGCAGCTCGGCCAGCTGTCTAACCGAAGCCTCCGATCTCCTGGACCCATCAGGATCAGGCACATTTATTATGGCTGCACTGTAAAATCCTTCGGTCTCTGCCCGTTATCTTCTATCACAGAAGAGCTTGTTTACGTTCTGATATACTGAACTAAAGGCAAACCACTCGCTTTAACATGATTGGGCTGACCCAGCAGCAAGAAGACCCAAAACTGCTGAACACGAGGCAACTAATACAATGACCTCCAAAACACTTGAACCGAGGTGCCTCAATTAGGGACTCTTCTGATAGCATGCTTGGCTGTGAGAGTGATTAAGGTTCATTAGAGCTCCAGAAGACTACAGTGATACGCTTAATGAGGATAAAGACGCGTGAAGAGAGAGCAACGCTGCAGTAATTAGGCACGAGTGGTTTAAAGGCTACAGCCTGCATTCAAGATCTCGAAAACATCTGACGAGATTTAAAGACCCAGTGTAACACTTCAGAACTGATGGTGTGGATTTACATTGATCAGAATTCTAATAATAATAATAATAATAATAACTAGAAAAGTGCATTTCCTGAGGGAAACGCAGGATGGTTGCGCAGCTTGCTCGGTGAGGAACGAGAGATGAGTAAACGAGTGCGAGACGGTATGGCTGTGGATTAGTGTCTTGAGGATTAGAGTCACACAGAGGAGTACGGGTGCTTGCTATGGTGTTGTAGGCCACTTGCAATGGTATTCCAGTTGGTTGCTATGGTGTTGCTAGGTGGTTGCTATGATGTTGATAGGCGGTTGCCATGGTGTTGCTAGGCGGTTGCTAAGGTCTTTCTAGGCGGTTGCTAGGTGGTTGCTATGGTGTTGCTATGGTATCCCAGGCGGTTGCTTGGTGGTTGCTAAGGTGTTGCTAGGCGGTTGCTAAGGTGTTGTTAGTTGGTTGCTATGGTGTTGCTAGTTGGTTGCTAAGGTGTTGCTAGGCAGTTGCTATGGTGTTGCTAGGTGTTGCTTGGTGGTTGCTATGGTGTTGCTAGGCGGTTGCTATGGTGTTGCTAGGCCGTTGCTATGGTGTTGCTAGGTGGTTGCTAAGGTGTTGCTAGGCGGTTGCTAGGTGGTTGCTATGGTGTTGCTAGGCGGTTGCTATGGTATCCCACGCGGTTGCTAGGTGGTTGCTAAGATGTTGCTAGGCGGTTGCTAAGGTGTTCCTAGGCGGTTGCTAGGTGGTTGCTATGGTGTTGCTAGGCGGTTGCTAAGGTGTTCCTAGGCGGTTGCTAGGTGGTTGCTATGGTGTTGCTAGGCGGTTGCTATGGTATCCCAGGCGGTTGCTAGGTGGTTGCTAAGGTGTTGCTAGGCGGTTGCTAAGGTGTTGCTAGTTGTTGCTTGGTGGTTGCTAGGTGGTTGCTGTGGTATCCCAGGCGGTTGCTATGACGTTGCCAGGCTGTTGCTAGTTGGTTGCTAAGGTGTTGCTAGGTGGTTGCTAAGCTGTTGCTAGGTGGTTGCTATGGTGTCCCAGCCGGTTGCTATGGTGTTGCTAGGCAGTTGCTATGGTATCCCAGGTGGTTGCTAAGGTGTTGCTAGGCGGTTGCTAGGTAGTTGCTAAGGTGTTGCTAAGTGGTTGCTATGGTGTCCAAGCCGGTTGCTATGGTGTTGCTAGGCGGTTGCTATGGTATCCCAGGTGGTTGCTAAGCTGTTGCTAGGTGGTTACTATGGTGCCCAAGGTGGTTGCTAGGCGGTTACTGTGGTATCCCAGGTGGTTGCTATGGTGTTCCTAGGTGGTTTCTATAGTATCCCAGGTCAGTATGACTGTGGATTAGTGCTTGGGGATCTCCCCTTAGTGAGTACGTGAAGTTTGGTGGCTCTCGGGCGAACGGAAACATTACTGCTTGGTTTGGGTCGAAAACGACTGGGACTCTATGGGAGGAACGAGGGATGAATAAACGAGTGGGGGTCAGTATGACAATGGTTTAGCCTCTAGGGGGCTCCCCTTAGTGAGTACATGAAGTTTGGAGGCTCTTGGGTGAACGAATGCATTACTGCTAGGTTTGGGTCGAAAATGACTGGGACTCTATGGGAGGAACGAGGGATGAATAAACGAGTGCGGGTCAGTATGACCATGGTTTAGCATCTAGGGGCCTACCCTTAGTGAGTACGCGAAGTTTGGTGGCTCTCGGGCGAACGGAAACGTTACTGCTTGGTTTGGGTAGAAAATGACTGGGACTCTATGGGAGGAAGGAGGGATGAATAAACGACAGATAGACGAGTGCGGGTCAGTATGACTGTGGGTAAGTGCTTGGGGACCTGCCCTTAGTGTGTATGTGAAGTTACACGCATCTCAGGTGATTGAAACAGCCGGCTTTAGTTGTGTCTAAAAATGACTGGGTCTCTATGGGAGGAACGAGGGATGAATAAACGACAGATAGACGAGTGCGGGTCAGTATGACTGTGGGTCAGTGCTTGGGGACCTGCCCTTAGTGTGTATGTGAAGTTACACGCCTCTCGGGCGAACGAAACAGCCAGCTTTAGGTGTGTATAAAAATGACTGGGACTCTATGGGAGGAACAAGGGATGCGGGAAAAAGAGGAGAGATGAACGAGTGCGTGTCAATCCATCACCGAATGCTGGCTCGGGGCTTCGCCCCGAGCTCTTGTATCCGATTTGGAGGCTCAAGGTCGAGCGGGAGGAGTATACATAGGCAAACAATTTTCCTTCCCATTCATTTTCTATGGGAGGAAAAAGGGATGCGAAAAGAAAGAGTAACAAACGAGTGCGGGTCAATCCAACACTGAATTCCTGCTCCGGGCTTTGCCCCGAGCCTGTGTATCCGATTTGGTGTCTCTAGGTCGAGCGGGAGTGGGTTAGATGGGCACGCGTTTTTCGATCCCATTCATTCTCTATGGGAAAAAATTCCGGAAAAATTCCTTCCTACTCGGAATTCTTACATCCGATCCAAAAGCTGTATACAAGCCCACATCAGCGCATAATACCGGACAAGCTGGAGTTGGAACGGAGTCGATATCTCGAAAACTGCGGGGCGAGTTAATCGGCGAAGAAATGGCAGAAAAATAAGAAGAAGAAGAAGAAGAATATAAATCGGATAACAGTATAGTTGCGCATTGCTTTGCAATGCGCAACCATAATAATAATAATAATAGAATGGGCTGAGAATCATGCACGTCTGGCTTAATATTTCAATGAGGTTGCATGATTGACAGCCCTCATTCTAACACTCCCAGCCTGCTACAGCACCGAAGCAGAACTAAACTGTAACAGCGTGAGTGAAGTGGAGGAATGAGTGCAACCAGACATACAGGTGGTGTTGTAGACCCCCGCTGCGTCACTACAAACCTCATAGAGCTGTTACATGGAGAGAACCTTAAAGAAGGTTCTTATTCAATTCACTGTAGGATCTGCCTCCAGGGTACGCTGGCATGGTCGGACGAACGAACTGACCGATGAGGAACAGGGTGACTTCAGAATGAGCGTATATGTACTAAAACCATGATGGAGATAAAACACTGTGAGCCCTTGTCCACCCTTGCGCCCTTGGTTCCGGTGCTGAATCTCCAACCCTTCTGCACTTTTCCAAAGGAAACGGTCTGTGGCCAGAAACATCAGTGCCGTTCCAGCAACATTAACTCTCTGGTCCGGAACCATAAAACCAGCACAGGGGCGTAGGGCTGCATGATGAACTGATCTGAGCTAAACTCGGGAACAGTCGTATCCTATCAGTGATGTGCTTATGGATGAGCCAGTCAACAGGAGGTGTCCGTCTTCTAACCAGTTCAAATGTGAAGCATTCGGAACACGTGCCGTGTAATCCGTGCCGGAGTTCCGTAATGTGGGAACCACTGCAGACAGCTAAGAACCTTAACATGCTGCTTTATAACAGTCCACCTTCATAACGGACAGAGGGGAGACGTACAAGTCGGCCTGGGCGTAATCGCTGCCTATGGCGGTCCCTCTGGGCTGAACACAGACGCTGAAAGAGCTGGTTCTGGATGGTGAGATATACGCCCTCAAAGCAGGAAGTACAGTCTGCACATGAAGAACACGTTCCGCCATGCTGGTTTTTGTTTTTATGTGTTGTCGTCTGACTTCTGCTTACGGACTAAGGACCGCCTTAAACCCTTGTGTGCGATCTGTCATCATGTGTTTTGTTAATTCTGAACACAGTGCTATTAAAAAAAAGATTCTAGAGGACGTATTAAGTTGTTTACACACCTGCATGTCACTGCCACATTGACCTGAGCAGAAATAAGAATGGCCATTCCACACTCCCATCACTTTCAGTTATTTATTTATTTTGTGTTTTCCCAAGAAACACATCCCGTTTCACTGATATAAGCTAAAGCCCACATGATCGATCAGTAGATCCTGAGTGCTGCTGTGTGTGTTTCAGACTATGTGCATATCATGAGGAGGTCATGTGTTTAAAACAGTAACTGCATTCTTAGGAACAGACGCCTGTGGGGTGAAAGAATAAGCATCACTCTGTGTTGTGAATGAATGTAAACAGTCATGGGTTATTCAGTTAAACTGGCCCTTTTAAACCAAAGAGTGCTTAAACGAGCACAGCACAGTAATGCCTTATACATACCAGTCACAGCAGACACGCCCCAATCTGCTCTCATCTGCATATAATTTACTGGAAATTATACCATTTATAATATATAATTATATCAG
Organism: Prochilodus magdalenae; assembly: GCA_024036415.1. Taxonomy (NCBI): domain Eukaryota; kingdom Metazoa; phylum Chordata; class Actinopteri; order Characiformes; family Prochilodontidae; genus Prochilodus; species Prochilodus magdalenae. The sequence continues at coordinate 38,437 of JAMWET010002550.1, forward strand.
CAGTTATTTAATGACTGTTCCTGCAGGCAGAGTCCAGGTTTGAGCAGCAGATGCACTGCTCCCTCTGCTGGCCAAATCTTATTCCTAATCTTAAGTTTATCAGGTAACAGTAGCTCCACCGTGCTTCAGAAGTGATCGAGTATCAGAACAGCTAGTCCCAATACTGGGACTCTTGGTCCCGTCTACAGTCAGGTAACAGGATCAGAGAACCAGTTAACATGTACACCCAACAACAAACTGGTTCAGGTTTAAGTCTTTCTCTGATAGAGCTGCTAACAGGAATCTGAAACCCAGTGAGGACATTGTTAGCTAGGGCGCTAACGTAACAGCTAGCAGCGTCATAAAACAAGCTAAACTGTGTTTTAAACACGACAGTGAAGGTCAGTGGCTGGTGAATGCTGGTGCAGTGCTATGAATTCAGAAGGAAGTGCCATGTTGTTGCGGCGTCCTATAAGTGGATACATGTAAATGACTTGTTCCTGAGTATTGCTTTGCTCCTGTGACTGTGACCAAACAAACTGAACCGTGGTGTGAATGGCATGTGGGAAATTTGGTTCCATTGCATGGGCTCTTTAAATGGTCTGAAAAAAGTCAAATGTGAAATAAATAATACGCAGCATTTATGAGATGGTAAAGTGTGTCTGTACTCTGTAAGCAAATTTTTAACTGTATACTAGAAAGATAAATTACTGTACCAGTCGTGTAAATGTACGACACACCAATAAAGCATAACATTATCTCCACCTATGTGCGGCGACACAGTTCCCTCCATCTGCTCCACTGACCGTACAGGACACTCTGTAGGTGTACAGGTCCAGACTGTAGTCCATCTGTTTCTCTGTGTACTGTATTACCCTGTTCTTCAATGGTCAGGACCCCCACAGAGCAGGTATGATGTAGGTGGTGGCTCATTCTCAGCACTGCAGTGACACTGACGTGGTGGTGGTGTGTTAGTGTGTGTGGTGATGGTGGGAGTGGATCAGACACAGCAGTGCAGTCTGAACTGTACAGCTACAGAGTGTCCGATATGGTCAGTGGAGCTGATAAGGTGGACACTGAGTAGAGATACGGGGAAGAGGTCATCGTGTTACGGCTGATCGATGTATACTGTCGTTGCAGAATTTGTTTACATCAGTGTGGATGTAAAAACAACTACAGCTACAGGACCAAGATTGCTGTGCACAGGTGGTAAATTACTGTCTGTGAAATTTGCGCTTATTTCATGATCATATTTGCACACAGCCCTGATGAATAAGGACTATCATGTCCAAGAGACCATGGAGATAATGTAAGTGGATTGACAGCAAACAAGAACAATAGCACAGCAACCACAGAGAAGAAAAAGGAAGAAGGTTTCTCTTACAGGGGTCGGTGTGGTGACCAGGGGCGGAGTTTAAGAGCATCATAGCAGTGGCAGCGTCAATGTCGGACTCTGGAAAAGGAAAGAACATGCACAGCATTCAGCAATCTGAGCTCTGAGTGAGTGGTTTGTGAGGGGAATCGGGGGGCTGGGGTTTCTCAGTTCCCATGCCACCCTTCAGGAAACCTGAATTATTCATTAGCAACCAGATAGAGGAGAGTGAACTGGCTCCGTAGTCAAGGTTACAGAGAGAGGGGCACAGACTGAGAGCCGTAAGACAACAACATGTGAGACTACAGTGAGGAGTCAGCTCCGGAGCCAGCCAGGTCCTGATACGGACACAGACAACAGATTTAAACGTGCAGCATGTGTTCAGTCATAACTGCACACTCAAACAGGAAATCCACTGAAATTCCTCCATAATTCCAAGTGTGAGGTGTGTACAGAGCGAGTGAGAGAGGGTTTGGTGTGAGGTGTGTACAGAGTGAGGGAGAGAGGGTTTGGTGTGAGGTGTGTACAGAGTGAGGGAGAGAGGGTTTGGTGTGAGGTGTGTACAGAGTGAGGGAGAGAGGGTTTGGGGTGAGGTGTTTGTACAGAGTGAGTGAGAGCGGGTTTGGTGTGAGGTGTGTACAGAGTGAGGGAGAGAGGGTTGGGTGTGAGGTGTGTAAAGAGTGAGGTTGAGACCAGCTGAGAGAGTTGAAGAGGGTTTCGGGTGGTGGAGGTGTGTACAGAGTGAGGGTGAGCGGTTTGGTGTGAGGTGTGTACAGTGTGAGGGAGAGAGGGTTTGGTGTGAGGTGTGTACAGAGTGAGGGAGAGAGGGTTTGGTGTGAGGTGTGTACAGAGTGAGGGAGAGAGGGTTTGGTGTGAGGTGTGTACAGAGTGAGGGAGAGAGGGTTTGGTGTGAGGTGTGTACAGAGTGAGGGAGAGAGGGTTTGGTGTGAGGTGTGTACAGAGTGAGGGAGAGAGGGTTTGGTGTGAGGTGTGTACAGAGTGAGGGAGAGAGGGTTTTGGTGTGAGGTGTGCAGTCAGTACAGAGTGAGGGAGAGAGGGTTTTGGTGTGAGGTGTGTACAGAGTGAGGGAGAGAGGGTTTGGTGTGAGGTGTGTACAGAGTGAGTGAGGGAGAGAGGGGTTTTGGTGTGAGGTGTGTGTACACAGAGTGAGTGAGAGAGGGTTTTGGTGTGGAGGTGTGTACAGAGTGAGTGAGAGCGGGTTTGGTGTGAGGTGTGTACAGAGTGAGTGAGAGGGTTTGGTGTGCGGTGTGTACAGAGTGAGTGAGAGCGTTTGTGGTGAGGGGTGTAGACAGTGTGGGAGAGAGAGAGTGGTGTGGGGTGGGTACCGTGTGCGGGAGAGCAGGTAGGGTGAGAGGTGTGTACAGAGTGAGGGCGAGAGGGACTTTTGGGTGTGAGGTGTGTACAGAGTGGGTGAGAGAGGGTTTGGTGTGAGGTGTGTACAGAGTGAGGGAGAGCTGGTTTGGTGTGAGGTGTGTACAGAGTGAGGGAGAGAGGGTTTGGTGTGAGGTGTGTACAAAGTGAGTGAGGAAGAGAGCGTTTGGTGTGAGGTGTGTACAGAGTGAGTGAGGGAGAGAGGGTTTGGTGTGAGGTGTGTACAGAGTGAGTGAGGGAGAGCGGGTTTGGTGTGAGGTGTGTACAGAGTGAGTGAGAGCGGGTTTGGTGTGAGGTGTGTACAGAGTGAGTGAGAGGGTTTGGTGTGTGCGGTGTGTACAGAGCGAGTGTGAGTGTGGGCTTTGGTGTGAGGTGTGTACAGAGTGAGGGAGAGCAGGTTTGGTGTGAGGTGTGTACAGAGTGAGGGAGAGCGGGTTTGGTGTGAGGTGTGTACAGAGTGAGGGAGAGAGGGTTTGGTGTGAGGTGTGTACAGAGTGAGGGAGAGCAGGTTTGGTGTGAGGTATGTACAGAGTGAGGGAGAGAGGGTTTGGTGTGAGGTGTGTACAGAGTGAGGGAGAGCAGGTTTGGTGTGAGGTGTGTACAAAGTGAGTGAGGGAGAGAGGGTTTGGTGTGAGGTGTGTACAGAGTGAGTGAGGGAGAGAGCGTTTGGTGTGAGGTGTGTACAAAGTGAGTGAGGGAGAGAGCGTTTGGTGTGAGGTGTGTACAGAGTGAGTGAGGGAGAGCGGGTTTGGTGTGAGGTGTGTTGTACAGATGTGAGCGGAGAGAGGGGTTGGTGGGAGGGGTGTACAGAGTGAGGGAGAGAGGGTTTGGTGTGAGGTGTGTACAGAGTGAGTGAGGGAGAGAGGGTTTGGTGTGAGGTGTGTACAGAGTGAGGGAGAGCAGGTTTGGTGTGAGGTGTGTACAGAGTGAGGGAGAGCGGGTTTGGTGTGAGGTGTGTACAGAGTGAGTGAGAGAGGGTTTGGTGTGAGGTGTGTACAGAGTGAGGGAGAGTGGGTTTGGTGTGAGGTGTGTACAGAGTGAGGGAGAGAGGGTTTGGTGTGAGGTGTGTACAGTGTGAGGGAGAGCGGGTTTGGTGTGAGGTGTGTACAGAGTGAGGGAGAGATGGTTTGGTGTGAGGTGTGTACAGAGTGAGGGAGAGAGGGTTGGGTGTGAGGTGTGTACAGAGTGAGGGAGAGAGGGTTTGGTGTGAGGTGTGTACAGAGTGAGAGAGGGTTTGGTGTGAGGTGTGTACAGAGTGAGGGAGAGAGGGTTTGGTGTGAGGTGTGTACAGAGTGAGTGAGAGAGGGTTTGGTGTGAGGTGTGTACAGAGTGAGTGAGAGAGGGTTCGGTGTGAGGTAGGTACAGAGTGAGTGAGAGGGTTTGGTGTGAGGTGTGTACAGAGTGAGGGAGATGAGCAGGGTTTGGTGTGAGGTGTGTACAGAGTGAGGGAGAGAGGGTTTGGTGTGCGGTGTGTACAGAGTGAGGGAGAGAGGGTTTGGTGTGAGGTGTGTACAGAGTGAGTGAGAGAGGGTTTGGTGTGAGGTGTGTACAGAGCGAGTGAGAGAGGGTTTGGTGTGAGGTGTGTACAGAGTGAGGGAGAGAGGGTTTGGTGTGAGGTGTGTACAGAGTGAGTGAGAGAGGGTTTGGTGTGAGGTGTGTACAGAGTGAGGGAGAGAGGGTTCGGTGTGAGGTGGTTCAGATGTTGTGTACAGTGGTGATGATGGGAACCAGGGTTCTCTGTGTCTAGAACACACATATAGACACTTTACTGACTATCTAGAACCACCAGTGAACCTACACGTGTCTTCTGAGTGTGTATGGAATGTTGGTGATGAAAATCTGGAAAACCTGGAAATACTAAGTTCCTTTGGGGGACTATTTGACCTCACAGCGCCCTGCAGCATGTATCCCTCCACCATGAATGGAGTTTAAGGCTGAGATCTTCTCCACACTATCATAAACAGCGTCTCAGACATCAGGCAGCGTATTCAGAACCACCTCATGTAGGAACTGTGAGGGAGCTTTTAGAGGGGACGTCTGGTTACCTTCACCACCACTGGGAACAGACCTGACTTTCTATATAACAGTGTTCTACACTAAACTACTCTGAACGACCCTTTAAATGCACTGCATATATACTACAGCAGTCACAGAGTCCGAATATGCAGATCGACTGTCCTGATCAGTTTTAGCTGAATTGCACGTATTGGTGTATATAAGGGGGCGGAGCATTTTAGAATGGGGTGGAACTAAACCCTGCAGGAAAACAGATCCCTGGACATAGATCTTCAAAGCTGCACAGAGGTTACTAACGACAGCTGTGGTGGCGACCTCATGACCCTGTTAACCTAGGACCACTCAGTGACCGGCTAGTGACCTTCCCTGTACATCACCACACGCTGGAAAACTCTTCATTAGCACACAGAGAAAGGAAAGGAGGTGTGTGCCCTGCTCCTCCATTACCAAGGTGGACAGGACAGGATCTCCTAAGGTAGGGCTGTAGGGTTTTAGACCAACACTGTCCCATCATACTAAAGCGATTCAGGGACGACACAGAGGCAGTACTGGGGGGGGACTTTAACTGGTCGTGAGCTTAAACAGATCATTTAAAGCTTTCAGTTAACACTATACGCTGGAGTTTAGTCTGTGATACGGCTGTAACAGTAATACTGTCTTTCTGAATGCTGTCTGTCTGTTTGTCTGTGTGTGTGTATATATATATATATATATATATATATATATATGTATTATATAGATACACACACACACACACACACACACACACACACACACACACACACACAAGACTGTATATCTGGATGTCAGACCTATTCTGGTGTTTAGCACTGCATTTTTTTACTGGCTAATTAACACACCTGCGATTTTCACTCACCTTCACACCTGTGTAAATGTGATGTGACAAATGAGACTTGATTTGAAGTGAACTGAAAGGTTGAGCTGATAGACTTTCTTTGCCATACCCAGTCAGGAACCCAGGAAAATATATTCACACATCAGAATAAGATTTACTGTTTACTCAGGAAACACCACCATTCAAATAAACTTCAACAATGCAGATTATAATTATACATTAATGGCTTCACCATTCTGACTCTGAGTGATGCACTGGCATACAGCACAACCAGCCTTTCAGTCGGAGACTCATTACAGGGGTGATTCCAGGATTGGGAAATTCCATGCGACTACAAGTCAGATTATATTTATAAATATGTACATAAATAAAACCTATCTTAAAACAGGCTCGTCTAAAAGTGTGTTGATGTTGAAGATTAACACTGTAACAAAACCCAACACCACTTACCTCAATAACCACACAAAGGCTGGGCTAGTAACATTCGCTGAGCTAACAGAGCATTAGCATTTCCCTGTTTATCTAAAACGCTGACTATATAGACTCTGCAGAGACGTCTAAGCAGCATGTGTTTATCTTAGACTTGGCCTTCTACAGACTACTCCTACCTCTCCTACTGGATTTGTATCACTAGTCCGTCTGTCAGGAGTGGTTGGTGCAGTGTAGTGGGTAATACATCCACCTACCTTCCTGTAGACTGGGGTTTGATGCAGTACCTGGTCTAGTACCCTACACTATACCAATAAGATTCCTTGGGTAGGACTCCCAACACTACCTTCGCCTACCTGTGTCTTGATAGGAGCGTCTGCTAAATGACACCAATGTAAACGTTGCCAGTTCTCTGAGATGAAGGACTGAGGTGCCCTTAAGCAAAGCACCTAACCCCCAAATGCTGCCTGGGCATGTAGGCTCACTGCCCCCTTGTGTGTGGGAGTGGGTGTGCGGATGGGTTAAATGCAGAGCCTGGCATTATTTTTCAAGAGTCTGGCCAAGAACCGACATCACCAGTCTGAAAAGGAGGAGGGTCCGGAGGGTCCATCAGGTTACCATTTAAACTGCAACACATACACTAACCAGGTGTTCACCTACCTGTACAGTTCAGCTGCTGGTGGAGGTCTAAACTGAGAACAGGCCACCAACCAAAACTATCCAGCCAACAGATTTAGAACCACAACATTCGGCAGATGGTGTGCAGATTCGTATGAGCAGATAGTAGTATCTCATTCAATCTTAGTTCAAATGTGATTTTTATTCCCACAGGAAACGAACGGGGGACTACTGATCATATCTGTTTGTTTAGACGTGATGCATCAGCCTTCACGTCTGCGCCCAGGCCTCTACCACGTTGGCTGAAGCTCCCTAGAAAGAATCTCATGAACTACTTCAGTAATATTTTAGCTCCCACCTTGTGATGAGAAAGAGGAGATGGCTGCAGCTGCTATAGAGAGTTAGATGAAAAGTTAGCGTTAGCACTCACTGGCAACAGTCAAACTGGCCCTTTGTGGAGGCCCCTGATATAGACTGTGGGTTTGTAAGGTGGTTCTTCCTATGAACCCACATCTCCAGTCAGACAAACCTAGCAAGCTAACAAACTAAGTTGGAGCTAAGGGGAGAACATCCAATCATGGAACTACACAGAACACTCCACTGTAAACATGTACGGGAGGAGCAGACTGAACAAAATGAGAAATGCCTCACCTTTGAGAGAGCAGCCCTGAAGAAAGAGGTTACGGGAAGGCGAGAAGGCACTGCCAGAGAGAGAGAGAGAGAGAGAGAGAGAGAGAGAGAGGGAGAGAGAGAGATGAATAGTTAAGGTCAGAGTGAAGAACAGAGTATAACTGCACTCCTGTGGATGTGTGTGTATCTCACCTAGGTGGGGAAGCTGGGGGTGTACAGAAGCCATGCGGTGCTGGGAAGTGCTGCTTCTTCAGGGCCTGGATTAGATTCGGCCTGTACTCGGGGTCCACGCACCACAAAGACCCCTTCCCATTTACCTGCCAGGATCAGAGAGTAAGAAGATTACCAACAAACTCCAAACTAACAACAACCACCACCTTCACGTTTAACAGGGTCAGGACTTCAGAAGAACGCGTGACCTTTAAAGGGTGTCACAGGAAACAGAGCACTGCTGGTGTCTAAACATCTGTATAGTGTTCACAGTCACCTCTCGCCCTCCTGGCCAAACATCTAATACAAGGAAGCAGAGCCGTAAACGCTTAACTGCCCGTGTGATGTCACAGACACGCAGAGATCTCAAACTTCGCAAGTTAGCCCTGCCCTCTCTCAAAAGAGCGAGAGAGCAAGAGAAGAGATAGAGAAAGACAGAGAGACTGAAAAGGCAAAACAGCAAGCGAGCAAACGAGAGGGAAAGAGAAGAGAAAGATTCTGAGAGCGAGCGAGCAAGTAAGCAAGCAAGCGAGAGAAGAATGAGTAAGAGAGACAGACAAAAAAAAGAGAGTGAGAAACTGAAAAAGAAAGAAAGAGGCTCCACAAGAGGAAGTGAGCGAGAGAGTAAGAGAGTCTTAAAAAAAGTGAAACAGCAGAAGAGAGAGTGAAACAGCAGAAGAGAGAGAGAGGAAAGACTCTGAAAGAGTGAGTGAGAAAACGAGAGAGAGAGAGAGAGAGAGAGTGAGAGAGAGAGAGAGAGAGAGGAGAGTGAGTGAGAGAGAGAGGTGGTGTCTCACTGAGAGATGATGGTTCCTCAACTGTTTCTCAGAGAGTGAGAGAGTGAGTGAGGGAGCACCATGTCCTCCTCCAGAGTGAGAGAGTTGGTGTCAGGTGACTGGTTTGAATCGCCATGGTAACGCTTCCTCTTTCCTGTTATGAGTGGGCCAGTAATGAGTGAAGGTTACTGTCCTCCTACTCTATTACACACGTGCTCACTGAGCTCTTATCACGCCCAACATCAACCACAGCCTCAGAGAGCTCTACAGCCTCCTGCACCACCGAGCAGCAGTTAGAAGGGGAAGGCCACCAACTTTCAGAAGTCTAAGCAGATCAGAGCGAAGAGGCTGCACCAGGAGATAAGAGTACCCTCAGGACCTGCAACAAACCCCCCCCCTGTAAAACTGACAGGACCCTGTCTGCACTCTCCAGCCCACCCCCACATCCCTCTCCACAAAGCTCGATAAGGCTGCTCTATCTGAACACGCTCTCTCAGGGAGAGGCTCTGGCCTTGACTAGATTCCAGCCTTATCTCACTGGTCCTCCATGGATGTGGGCGTGCTCACATGATCAGCACGGTGTCAATCAGGAAATTCTGGTTTATGGTGAAGTGTAAATAGACGCGAGCAATGAGGAGACATTTTATCGTTATGGTGATAAATGATGTCACAGTACGCAGCACTGAGCTTAGTGTGGAGTACTTACGGAGCACTGATCAACTCTGTTCCATTATAAGATGAGCCTAATTAGACCGCTGGCTGGATCAAGTGCAGCCCAAATCACTGTAGCTGTAGATCTAACGTTATTAAGAATGGACTGAGACGGGCATTGGGTTTCGGGCCGGTACCATGTTCACTCACTCATACTCAGAAATTCACAGAAAAATCATTCTGATATCCATGCGACATCAGCCGAGTGAACTGAACCAATAACCTGCCTGGAGTTGGCAGTCATGTACTGTCATACAGACCACTACTGTGGAACTATGGGGGCTGGTCACTTTAAAGCGGAATGCCTGGGAATATTCCTGTCAGGAACACGCTGGGTGATTATAGCCCCTTTATAAACAGCCACAACAACTGCTTTCCTAAAACAGGGAGACAACAACTGAACACCATACATTAACATTAACACAGTGGTTTATTACACTGTCTGTGTTAAAGACTGTATTATCCTGCAGAGAGACCATCCTGTCCTGTCCTGTCCTGCAGAGAGACTATCCTGTCCTGTCCTGTAGAGAGACTATCCTGTCCTGTCCTGTAGAGAGACTATCCTGTCCTGTCCTGTAGAGAGACCATCCTGTCCTGTCCTGTCCTACAGAGAGACTATCCTGTCCTGTCCTGTCCTGTAGAGAGACTATCCTGTCCTACAGAGAGACTATCCTGTCCTGCAGAGAGACTATCCTGTCCTGTAGAGAGAGTTTCCTGTCCTGTCCTGCAGAGGGACTATCCTGTCCTGCAGAGGGACTTTCCTGTCCTGTCCTGTCCTGCAGAGAGAGTTTCCTGTCCTGTCCTGCAGAGAGAGTTTCCTGTCCTGTCCTGCAGAGGGACTATCCTGTCCTGCAGAGAGACTTTCCTGTCCTGTCCTGTCCTGCAGAGAGACTTTCCTGTCCTGTCCTGTCCTGCAGAGAGACTTTCCTGTCCTGTCCTGCAGAGAGACTGTCCTGTCCTGTCCTGTAGAGAGACTATCCTGTCCTGTCCTGCAGAGAGACTTTCCTGTCCTGTCCTGCAGAGAGACCATCCTGTCCTACTTTGTAAGGGACAGTGTGGTTAGCCAAGCTGCTCAGTACTCTGTGTGCAGCATGTTATTTTGAGCTTTATTTAAAATGGCTTAAAGAGCTTTATTTAAAAGTGTCCGTAGACAGAGCTTGGAGCCCTTAGGAACAAGTGCACAGTGTATATCTGACGTTACAGGAGGCTTAGCTACAGCCCAATCAGCCATAACGACTTCCACGTCTCCAAAGTGCTGCTCAGTCCAGGATATCCGATGGAGCTAGTTAATACGCGTTTTTTAAATCAGCCAGATTTGAACGATTTACAGCAAGAACATGTAATAGCTAAAGTACATGTGAACCACTGTCCTGATCCCTCAGCATACTGGCCAACCTAGCTAGCCATCAAGCAACCTGCTCAGCGGATTGTCCCAGTATGTGTGCTAAGACGTATCGCACAGTTTGGGAAAGAAAGAAACAGGGGTTGGTTGGAAGTTTATCTGAAGTGAGATTTTTCACAGCAGCCGTCACATAGCAGCTTTACACACACGTCAGGTCCCAAAGCCTCCTACAACACAGCCAAGAGTAACAGCAACACGGCTGGGGACAGGGACGAAACACTGGTACGGACAAAGAGCTCAGAGACCCGAGGCTGCGGACCTGAGACCACTCTGTGTTCGAATGGTCCAGAGACTTAGCTGGAGTCAGTCATTTAGAATGTGGCTTCACCACGTCATAATTAATTTTGTATAACTGACTGAGGTCCTTTCTGAATAACAGTTACCACTCCTTCATGCTGGCCTATCAGGACTGCTGTACACCTCCCCAGTGTCAGGTTACAGTTCCTACTACACTGTATAATAACGCAGTTCTAACTGATCCAATGTTTACAGTATATACAATCACTATTATAACACACTATATGGACTTATTTCTACTATGTATTAAAATGTGACTCAATTTACTGTGCAATATTTGCTGACACACTTTACCACATGTATACCACCTGTATATTACCTGTTTACCACCTGTATACCACCAGTGTATCACTTGTATATCACCTTTTATTATTGCCTAACTACAGAGATGTATTTTTGTAATATCCTATATTGTGTTTTTCGTATAACGTGCAGGTCCGTCTTCCTCCTGCTCTGTATCTGTTTACTGTATATATTCTGTTGCAAATTTCCCCATGTGGGATAATAAAAGGCTATTCATCTCATATAGTCTGTAGTATAATGATCACACTAATACATTATAAACATTAATACCATGTTTATTATGTTAATCTGTGCAGTAACACATCACTGCGTACAATATTCTCGATTTTCACGTTAACCAACGTTCCACTTTTTAAACTATTCCATGCGTATATTATGTCTGTTATGATGGTGTATCCCCATAGGACATTACTGGATGCCTGTCACCGTGTAAACACAGGGTAAGTAATTCATGGCAGCAGACTCTGTATCAGTCCTCTGATTATTTTTATTATTATTATTATTATTACTTCTATTATCATCATCATCATCATCATCATCATCGTTACTAATATTAATATATATTATTATTATTATTATTATTATTGGCAATACTCTAGCTCCCATTTCCTATGCTCCAACTTTTGCAACTTAAAAAATGAAACACTGTGATGTGTATTTTATATCTTGTATAAGTTCTACTGATATAACGCATTTGGCCTGATGATCCTCTGTAACTCTTCTCTTGCGATTTCTGCTTACAACAGTTCTGTGAAAGACTTTGTGTCCAAATGTCAGCCAACGTCTGTAGACGGGAGGTGTAGAACTGGGTCTCTGAGATAAGTCTGGGTTTAAACTCTGCAGATAAGAAGTAGCTAAGCATGTTCACGTAGCCAAGAACCCAGAACCGATAACGCACCGATAAACGTTCGAGCTCACCTTTCCGAGGCTCTTTTCCACCTTACGGAAACACTTGTTGAGGGAAAGGTTGTGCCGCACAGAGTTCTTCCAGCCCGTGGGAGCGCTGGAGAAGTAGGGGAAGTGCTCCAGGATCCAGCCGTAGATGTCCTTCACAGGCAGAGACTTGCTGGGTGACTGCTCGATTGCCATGTAGATGAGAAGAGAGAAGGAGAACGGGGGCTTGGACTTGAGCGAGTCCCTGTCACCCATACGAGACGATGCGGATGAGCCAGATGAGGCGGCATGGCGAGAGCGATCCCCCTCAATGTCGAAGAGCGGGCCGGAGTTGGCCTGAGCCTCGGGTCCACCTAGGGTGAAGTTCTGCAGAAGGTTCTCATGGAGCCAGTTGAGGTTGGTGAGCTCCTCGTCATCTGTGCTGGATGCACGGTCCAGGCTGGTGGCTAGAGGGCTGGAGGCGCACTCCGCCTCAGGTAGCGTGCCCGTTCCACAGCTCCCCCGCGGGCCCATCCGATCCTCCAGCGCACCTGGGGATCCTGCTTTCTTTTCTGGAGACATCCCAATGATTGGACCCATTAAACCCAAAAGGTCTGGAGACAAAAGAAGGCAAAAGAAAAACACATTTATCATCAAATAAACTTTCAAATTTAATAACAATTTTAACATTAAATACATGAAAAATGTGGGGCACAAGTTACATATTACATGTACATATTTTTATGGATGGTCACAAAGTACAGTATTCCAAACAACTTTGCCATTTGCTACAACTTTCTGAACCAGTCTCTGGGCTTTTATCCTAACTTTTTAAAATCAGTCTAGAATTACTGTGTGGAGTTTTTAAGCAAATAATTATAAAAAAAAAAAAAATAATTTCAGACACACCAACACAGAACAATAGGACTTAAATATATTTGTAATAAACTCATGCCAGCCGAGAGGCTGCATCCACAAAGAGCCCCACACACCGTGCTGCCTGCACATGATCACATGTTGTAAAACTGGGATCTGTGTTTCTTAACGGAAGATGCGACACAAGAGGAAAAATCGCACGTGTGATTGCGAGTGAGTGCATGGGCTGAAAAGCTGCTGTCTCGCTGTAGCAGCTTGGCCTAGAGTAGAGGGTAGTAGTTCTGAAGTTCCGCTCTGGTTCCCCTCTAGATCCGGGAACTAGAAACTGTTAACAGTGTTATTAAAACATCACTGTTTAGTATAAATCATTCAGTCTTTTCAACGAATAATGGGATTTTTTTGCCAGAATAATTTCAGTTACCAAACATTTGGTGTACCCCTATTTCTAGCATACGCTGACACTCAAATTAGGTGTGCAAATTTGGTCCAGAATGGCCTTAAGGGGGCGCTGTACTGATTAAAAACCTGTCAAATCAATAAAAGGTCTAATACCTTGACATTATGAAGTTTACAGATAGAGACTTGGGGCCATTTGATGAAGTTCTCTAACCTGAATAACTCTGTAATGACATGTCATGTCAGAACCTGCACTGCCTGTTTGGCATTTTGACTTTGATAAGACTACAGCCTATTATACAGAGGTCAAAAGGTCAATCTGAACAAAACTTTAGATTCAGCTTTGCTGAAGGCCCCTGATCACTCATCATAACATCTGGTGACCTTTTGTCAAAGTCTGATTCACTTTCACTGAGCTCGTGTATGTCAAAAAGGCCCGTATGGGTCCACTGGGCCTAATTACAGCATGTATATTAAAGGGGGCAAACCTTGGGAACCGAACAACTACCTGCATGTCCCCAAGGGCTGTTAGCCAAATCAGCAGTGTTGAGCTAACTTGCAAAGTCAGCCTGGACCCCGTAAATGTTCTGGATTATAGGAACAACATTAGGGACCACAATAAAAGCTTCCTTCCTCCACCCTGAAAATAAAAATACCTAGAGGGAACGCCGAGTATCCACATGGTACTACCGCAGAAGACTACCAGGCAGAATAACCTCATGTACTCTTCACGTATCAGAAGGAGGAGGAAGAAGAGTGCTGAGAAAGAAGAGCACTCCTCTCCCACTCTCTCTGCTGGTGGAGAGGCCCTCCTCCAGGAGGGTCAGTGATGAGCTCTCCTCGAGAGGCCAAGAGGATTTTAGTCACCCTCTCATCCACACCCACCTCCTCAACCTCAACCAGCTGTTAGACAGCCTTGATGATGGCTCAGAAACCATCCACAGAGTCACTCCAGCCAGGCAAGGAGTCTCAGGAGAGGCTCCAGATCAAACTCAAGGATTATAGAGAAACGTTCTGGGGAAGCACCTGCACCTCTCAAACACTGAGCTCTGATTACAGGGTTCCTTAGGCATCCGCCTGTAGGGAGCTCTTTACAGAGGCACATCTAAGGAGGGCAATATGGCCATATATGATCACTATGCTAATAACGTGACGTACACTCCACCTTACAGAAGCTCTTGTAGTCAACTGATTCATCTATTAGGGGGATGAACTGTTCAGCAGGTATGGTGCAATTACACATGTTCACCACAGGGGGCATGTCTGCCTCTCATTTACATTTTTAACCTCGCAGGACTACATGCACACAGACCGTTACCACGACTGTCCTTAACACCACGTCACCGTCACCAAAGACTGCAGTGGTGTCGTACCAGACTGTCATGGAGTGACTCAGAATGGCAGCGGGTCATCTTCAGTGACGAGTCCCGCTTTAGTCTTGGTGGAGACGCCCAACGAACCCGTGTGTGGAGGCACCGTGGTCAGTACCAAGATGAACGGTTTGTTACCACACAGCCAGAAGGCCTGGTGTCCCTCCACCTCCACCCCTACCGCACCATCTGCAGGAACTGTGTGAGGATGTTCAAGCTGCATGGGATGGATTATCACAGGACTCCATTAGGAACCTCTACAGCTCCATACCGAGACGTCTGGCGTGTTGGGTTAGCAAACACGGCGGCCCGACGCCATACTGAGAGACAGACTTCTGTATGTGTAGCTCAATAAATATTGATCATACCAGTCTAAATGTATCATCAGTTATTGATCCTGCTCACCTTTATCCTCCTTCCCAACACACCTGCACTCCCACACTTGCAGATATTACTTTGATGATGAGTGTACTCTGCTGTCTTAAAAAATAGGTAAACTGTGAAACTCTGCAGGGCGATTTCCACTTTGGTTAAGCCTTAAGAAAAAAGTTTTCTTTTGCTACTCACAGAACAGGAAACGGTGACACTCATCTTCTGACAGAGCTGCTTTTGGAGATGCAGTGTTTGTGGAAGAAGGGCTATTTGCTGGAACACAGCTATAAACAGCTGACCGAATACTCAAAACACCCACATCACTAGTTAACACACAGCCATTCATCGTTTAGCTCCAACAGAACCGTCTGGTGGAGTCATGTGACTAAAACCGGTTTAACACGGGATGTTTTCTTATCTGCCACACAGCAATGTGTGTCAGCAGAGGGTTATCAGGCGTCAGTTAAGTCCATCTGCACAAATATTATGTTCATAAGAGGGTGTGTGTGTGTGGGGGGGGGGCAGTGTGAGGCCTGGTCACAGCATTAAGAGAGAAAGCAGGTCAGTGGCGTTAAGAGAGAATCAGCCAGTGCCTCCTGTCTACTCACACCAAGCTTAAATCTCTGCCCTCCATGTCACCATGACAACCAGGCTTTCACTTCAATTAGGGGGAGGGGAGGGAGGAGCGACGGGGTTGATGGAGGGGGGGCTCAGCCAGAGAAGTGAATGAGAGCGGCAGGGAAAGTCCATCCAGCTCAGCCATCAACCAGATTCATCATCCTCCACATCATTCCCCCCAAACTTTCAGGCCAGGCAGACGCCCGCACACCAGACGCCCCAGTCTGGGTTGGGGGGGTTGGGGGAACTGGCGATGGTGGAGGCTTTCCCTGGTGGCTTTAGAGCAAAACTAGGTCACTGTGGTTCATGGCAAGTCTAAAAAGCTGACAAGAGACCATGATGGATCCAGAGACCATCTCGCCTCACTCTGTACACACCTCACACCAAACCCGCTCTCCCTCACTCTGTACACACCTCACACCAAACCCTCACTCTGTACACACCTCACACCAAACCCTCACTCTGTACACACCTCACACCAAACCCTCACTCTGTACACACCTCACACCAAACCCTCAAACCCTCTCTCACTCACTCTGTACACACCTCACACCAAACCCTCTCTCACTCACTCTGTACACACCTCACACCAAACCCTCTCTCCCTCACTCTGTACACACCTCACACCAAACCCTCTCTCACTCACTCTGTACACACCTCACACCAAACCCGCTCTCCCTCACTCTGTACACACCTCACACCAAACCCTCTCTCACTCACTCTGTACACACCTCACACCAAACCCTCTCTCCCTCACTCTGTACACACCTCACACCAAACCCTCTCTCCCTCACTCTGTACACACCTCACACCAAACCCGCTCTCCCTCACTCTGTACACACCTCACACCAAACCCTCTCCCACTCACACATGATCGTTATACATGTTACTCAGTACTCAATAGTACTGTAGCAACGCAACCAATTAGCTCTCAGTAGCAGTAATGCTAACCAATCAGCACTCAGTAGGAGTAATGCTAACCAATCAGCTCTCAGTAGCAGCAATGCTAACCAATCAGCTCTCAGTAGCAGCAATGCTAACCAATCAGCTCTCAGTAGCAGCAATGCCAACCAATCAACACTCAGTACTAGAGTATTGCTAACCAATCAGCTCTCAGTAGCAGTAATGCCAACCAATCAACACTCAGTAGTAGCAGTATTGCTAACCAATCAGCACATTATGTGTAATTGTTGCTTGTAATATTGAACTGATTATTTATGAGTGTATTAAGTGCCCTGAACGCCCATCCAAACTGAACCATACAGAAACCAAAGCCAGGGGGGGCGTGTGGTGTGTGTGTGTGTGTGTGTGTGTGTGTGTGTGTGTGTGTGTGTGTTGGAAGGGGGGGTGGGGGGGTGAGCGCTGCAGAAAGAGTGAGACTAAGTGAGTAAGCGCCATGGAAACAGTGGAAATTAATAAATAAGTAATTCTGTCTGTGATGAATCATAACTCTGAGAGAAGGGAGCGATCAGACATGTCAGGCAGGACCGGAACTGCCCGCTTTTGTTAAGACAACGCTTCCTCCGCAAAAACCACAACAGGAACAGCAGAGCTCGCTTTGGGAACAACAGGCGGAGAATCTGTACAGCACGAGCGGCGCTAGCTGTAATGTTTACCAGTTACTCAAAATCTGATTAGTCATCAATACTATTAGGACTGGATAATACAACTATATATACAGACCATAATGATACATATATATCTCCACTGTGCAAAGAAAACCATGTATGTCCATGTATTTTTATTTTTATGCATCATTTGAACAAAACAGCTGCTGTTTACACCGTCTGAAGATTTTATGATGGATGGACCAACAGAAATGGCCAGAAACTGCTTGGACACAAAAAAAAAAAAAATAAAAATAAAAAAAAAAAGTATTTATGGTACTGGGTATAAATCACTGTGTTGAGTTTCTGGTAGAGCTAACGTATCATATCATTATATTTTAGCCATATTGCCCAGGTCTAACTTCTATACAAGTCACTGTTTCAGCTCCTGTGTACATAAATGTGTGTATCTGGGTAACAGATAGATACCGTATAGCCAGATGCTGTTTTGTCTGCATACGTCTGTGTGTTTTGAACACATGTTATGTGCTAGCACCGAAAGTGAAGAAGCTGGCCCTGGATGAGGAACCGAGCGCGCCTCATAGCCCATTTAAACAGAGAAGGGAAAACACAGTCTTAACCTCCAGAATAGGCCAAAGTAACTTCAGACTGTAACTGGCCGAGCGTACTTAGGTCATAACAACAACAACAAAAGGCTGCCTGCATTAACCCATTAACACCCACACAGCCCTCCTCTTCAGCCTCTGGGTAATTCATTAGCTCCTATTAGCAACACAAATGCTCACCTCGGTTCCTAATAACCCGCAGGTGCTGAGATAGGAGCGCTCACCCCTGAGCAGTGCACTTCCAGTGTATCTGAAGATCAGAGCAGGGAGGACAGCCAGCAAGCAGGCGGAGTGCCTTTTAGGTGATTAGCCTGTACGCTCTTATCATCGCTGTTATGATTATTGTAATTACGTCGCTTTATCAAAAGGCATCAAAGCGGCAGCCAGGCCGGGGGACAGTGGGTAATGGGCCACTTGTAGGAGAGGGCTAGGGGTAGCAGAGGGGGCAGCCGAGAGAGCGAGCAGGCAGAGGCCCTGTCACACAATACACGCTAGCTCATCTGCAAGTGAAGCATCCAACTCAAGAGTGAAGAGAGAGAGAGAGAGAGAGAGAGAGTGAAGAGAGAGAGAGAGAGAGAGAGAGAGAGAGAGAGAGAGAGAGCGGGAGAAAGAGAGCGAGAGCGAAAGAGAGTGAGAGCGAAAGAGAAAGAGAGAGAGAGAGACAGAGAGAGAGAGAGAGAGAGAGAGAGAGAGAGAAAGAAAGAGAAAGAATGAGAAAGAGAGACAGAGAGAGAAAGAGAAAGAGAGAGAGAGAAAGAGAGCGAGAGAAAGAGAGCGAAAGAGAGCGAAAGAGAGAGAGAGAGAGAGAGAGCGAGCGGGAGAAAGAGAGCGAAAGAGAGCGAGAGCGAAAGAGAGCGAGAGAGAGGGAGAAAGAAAAAGAGAGAGAGAAAGAGAAAGAGCGGGAGAAAGAGAGCGAGAGCGAAAGAGAGCGAGAGCGAAAGAGAAAGAGAGAGAGAGAGAGAGAAAGAAAGAGAGAGAGAGAGAGAGAGAGAGAGAGAGAGAAAGAAAGAGAAAGAATGAGAAAGAGCGAGAGAAAGAGAGCGAAAGAGAGCGAGAGAGAGAGCGAGCGGGAGAAAGAGAGCGAAAGAGAGTGAGAGCGAGAGAGAGAAAGAGAGAGCGAGAGAGAGAAAGAGAAAGAGCGCGAGAGCGAAAGAGAGCGAGAGCGAAAGAGAAAGAGAGAGAGAGAAAGAAAGAGAAAGAATGAGAAAGAGAGACAGAGAGAGAAAGAGAAAGAGAGAGAGAGAGAGAGAGAGAGAGAGAGAGAGAGAGAGAGAGAAAGAGAGCGAAAGAGAGCGAGAGAGAAAGAGAGCTAGAGAGAGGGAGAAAGAGAAAGAGAGAGAGAGAGAGAGAGAGAGAAAAAGAGAGAGAGAGAGAGAGGAAAAAAAGAGAGAGAGAGGCTGCAGAGGGCCGGACCAGTGCCAGGATTGGCTTCCCTCCAGCTTCATTCATCCATAAAGAGCTTCGCTCCATGCCACAAAAGTCCAGGTGGTGATTAAAAGTGGCTTCTTCAGCAGTCTAATAAACAAGCAGCTCACCTGTGTGGTTCTAAGGAATGTGGAACCATCATTAAATAAATCCCAATTTGAGCAGAAAAGGCTTTAGAACCGACTTACTGCATAATTATACATATAACATGTAAACAGAGCCATTCTGAGTGATTTGGTGGTTCTAGATCCAGTCAGAACAGTTCTCAGTGGTGGTGAAGGTAACCAGACGTCTCCCTCTAAAAGCTCCCTCACAGAAAGTTCCTACCTGAGGTGGGTAAAATAGTCCCCCAAAGGTTTTCCAGATTTTCCATCATCAACATTCCATATACACTCAGAAGACAGGTGTAGGTTCACTGGTGGTTTAGATAGTCAATAAAGTGTCTATATGTGTGTTCTAGACACGGAGAACCCTGGTTCCCACCACCACCACTGTACAGAACATCTTCTTCCTCTTTAAATAACCAGGCCTATAGGAACCAGCCCTTGACTCGGCAGAGAGCAGAACTGACAGTGAAGACTTTAAAGGCTGGAGTGCCCAAACAGTCTTCACCTCAGCAAGTGTGGGGCAAAACAGCCGTTGAGTCTGGCAGGTAACAGCTCCACCCAGGAGAGTCCCGGGTGTTTGAACACGTCAGGCACCGTGTCATTAGAACACCAAGACTTCCAAGGCTGACTGTGGTGAACAATGAACCACTCCTGACAGACTTATCGGACCAGATTACAGCTCTCACACACAAAGGTGTGTCACTCTCTGAAAACAAACTCACTCACACGAGCAGCAACACAGCGGGGTGTTCAGGCTCTGTGGTTAGTGTTAACATGTCCAGCTCGTATATCCATAACCCACTGGAATAACGTCTGGCGGCTGCAGGTATGTCCATAAACAGAAGGTCTGGGTGTACGTGGGCTCCCACAGTGATCTCCTCCGTTACAGGTGTTACTCTGTGTTTATCCCGCAGGTAATTATAGGCTGAATTACCTGTTCTCCACCACACTGTCGTCTAAAGAACTCCGTCCCACGTGGATACGGATTCTGTGTCTCTGGTAGACTTCCCAGGTTTTGCTGCTCCTCTCCCTGTTCAGCCTTCCAGTACACATATCCATATTCCCCATTCCTGGTTTGGTGAAACGCTGGATGGTGTTGGTGTTCGTAGCTCCGGAGCCCTAAGCAGCTCCTTCGCCACCTCCTCCTAGCAGCTCCACAGAACGCTGCTGTGTAGTGGTCACATTCAGGTCCAACAGTTCTACATGAGATCAGGAAGTTTCAGCTCCTGGAATGAGCTGGAGACTCTCCTATCTCCTCCAGCGTTTCCTAAGAGGAAAGCGTCCTGCACAGTGTCACAGCTAGCTCACTTCTGAGAGGTAACGGATGTTTTCATGGATGTGGTGATTGGTGAGGAGTTTCCATATGAACAAAATATTCCAAGTCCAAATATTTCACTCTTCCGTGTGTAAAGAGTGAAGGTCTCAAAAAAGCCAGTATTGATAGATAGAAGAGCGTGGTGGTGTGGTCGAGAGTGGTCAGTGGAGTGAGGCTGCCACAAGAATTCTCCTGAGATGTGTCATATGGATTCAAATGAATTCCAGAGTTTATTTGGAGCTGCACAGGAGTTTACAACATCGCAGGAAAAAGAAAGTAACAGGGAAAAAAGAAAAAGACCCAAAACGATGACGAGGCTCCTTCCAGCCTATTACCACTTCCTCTTGGGGCTAGCTCATTCTAGACTCGGGAAACATACCGGTAGCTAGTCCCCTCCAACAGAAGTTAGTGTTCCATCTGCGCACCTGCCAAACCGTCTGCCGTATCTCCCCTCCTGCGGTCCTCTATAACCCAAATGCCCCTCCCCCTTCTGGGAAAACACCATTCTATGGGTTATAAGAAAAAGCACTACAGACTACAGACTGCCAACAGCATCACTGTCGTCTCTATTAACAGGTTCTCATGAGCTCGTACCAATACGGGTCATCTGATCATTAGTACCCTGTGGTACCTTATTTCCTGAAGGAGCCACCATCCGAGGACGCCCCTCACAAGACCACACAGGCAGGTACCTTCCTGTTACCTTAAGCTAGCTTTAATAAATAATAATAAATTAATCTGACGTCACCAACGACTGTAGAACAGGTAGGACGTCACTGGTCTTGTGTCTGGTCTGTCACTCAGAGGACGGAGTTAGATAAAGGAGAGGGGCACTATCTAGCAGTGCCAATACAGCGCTCATATCTAGACAGCAGAAACGTTAGGCTCAGTATACGTCAACACTTTCAATATATACATGGATCAGTGCTCAGTTAAGGCCTTCACACAGAGATTAGAAAACAGCACTACAGAGTAAAACCGTCTGCTGTCTGGAAGTTTCTCACAGAGTAATCAGAGAACCAACACAGGGCTGAGGTACGGCGAGAGGGAAATGAAGTAACAGCTTTCAACAGCACGAATCCAGTCACTTCAGGAAGTCCTCATTCCACCATGTATATACAGAATACAAGGCATCCAGTACGAGCTAGACAACAGGAGCAGCAGCAGTGTCTGTTTGAACTGAGTTACTTTAAACAACAACAACACACACGTACACACACACACACACACACACACGTACACACACGTACACACTATATATCAGAGAATTCCTGCTGTAGAGTATTGAGCCGAGCCTCACCACAAACATTCCAGTGTTGTGGGATTTCACCTTATAGCTGAAGTGAGATGGATGGATGGGGAGAAATGAAAAGAGGAAATAAACTGGCATGCCTGAATTCGTTTGTCCCTCTGTTACATTCCTTTAGTACAGTACAATCCAAACGGAATGCTCGATAACTGGAAATATTCCTGTATCTCTTTGCCAGGAAGCAGAAGTCCTATAAAAGTAGGCTAATTACACACAGAGAGAGAGAGAGAGAGAGAGAGAGAGAGAGAGAGAGAGATAGAGAGAGAGAGAGAGAGAGAGAAACAGACAGACAGACTGAAGTACAGACAGAGAGAATGAATGATTGAGTGTGAGAAAGAGAAAGCGAGAGAGGTGGAGAGAGAGAGGTAGAGAGAGAGAGAGAGAGAGAGGTGGAAAGAGAGAGAGGTGGAAAGAGAGAGGTGGAAAGAGAGCGAGAGAGAGAGAGGGGTAGAGAGGGGTAGAGAGAGAGGTGGAGAGAGAAAGGTGGAAAGAGAGAGAGAGAGAGAGAGAGAGAGAGGGGTAGAGAGAGGTAGAGAGAGAGGTAGAGAGAGGTAGAGAGAGAGAGAGAGATAGAGATAGAGAGAGGTAGAGAGAGAGAGGTGGAGAGAGAGGTGGAGAGAGAGAGGTGGAATGAGAGAGAGGTAGAGAGAGAGAGAGAGAGAGAGGTAGAGAGAGAGGTGGAATGAGAGAGAGAGAGAGGTAGAGAGAGAGAGAGGTGGAGAGAGAGAGGTGGAATGAGAGAGAGAGATAGAGAAAGAGGTAGAGAGAGAGAGAGAGGTAGAGAGAGAGAGAGAGGTAGAGAGAGAGAGAGAGAGAGAGAGAGAGAGAGAGAGAGAGAGAGAGAGAGAGAGAGAGAGGTAGAGAGAGAGAGAGAGAGAGAGAGAGAGGTGGAGAGAGAGGTGGAGAGAGAGAGGTGGAATGAGAGAGAGAGATAGAGAGAGAGAGAGGTAGAGAGAGAGAGACTAAAAATAAAGCAGACTGAAAAGCTCCCTCTCCCGTGGTCGTGTATAATCGGAGCACCGTGGTGTGCGGTGGTATGGAGGTCAGGTGAATTGTCTTCCTGGTTATGTAAAACTTCCTGAGAGGACACTTTCCACGGCTGGTGTGAGGACACTTCCCCCTCCCCCGACTGGGTCACAGGCCCCGCTCAATATAGCGTGGGGCCACCGGCCACTGGAATCCACCCAGATAGCAGGATGGTGGTTTCGAGGAAGTTCACAGCGAGAGTGGAGCGCTTGGCGAGCTGACGGACAGACCGGAGGGAGCTTAGTCTGTTGTTTGACGTCACTGACGCTGCGCAAATATGAACAAACAA
Source organism: Prochilodus magdalenae (assembly GCA_024036415.1). Classification (NCBI taxonomy): domain Eukaryota; kingdom Metazoa; phylum Chordata; class Actinopteri; order Characiformes; family Prochilodontidae; genus Prochilodus; species Prochilodus magdalenae. The sequence goes on from JAMWET010002550.1 coordinate 61,577, forward strand.
TAATCACCAACGCACACGCTTCCAAAGTTCAGCTCAATCTGTGCTGGGTGACCCATGTGACCCACGATAAATTCCTCCACACCCAACAAAAAACACCAACCAGACTCCCGCACACAGCAAACAGCGAACACCACGCTCCCTGTTACTCAGGACAGGAACAACAGCTCACTGAAAGGGCAATTCCACTCAGTTTTTAGAATTCCTACATAAACAGACTGAGTGAGAGAAGGTTTGGTGTGAGGTGGTTCAGATGTTCTGTGGTGGTGGTGATGGGAACCAGGGTTCTCCATGTCTAGAACACACATATAGACATTTAATTATCTAAACCACCAGTGAACCTACATGTGTCTCTGAGTGTGTATGGAATGTTGATGATGAAAATCTGGAAAACCTGGAAATACTAAAGTTCCTTTGGGGGACTATTTGACCTCACAGCGCCCTGCAGCATGTATCCCTCCACCATGAATGGAGTTTAACTTGCTAACAATAACAATAAATAAATAAATAAATAGTTAAAAATTTACAGGTGCAGAAAGTTTAGTGTCGTTAGCTATCCCAGCTAAATAATCCCAGAATACATTCTAAATAAATACATTTTAAAAATGTAGTTTTTAAATTTGGTTGTTGCTATTTTGTTTCTTTTAGTAAAAACTTCATTCTACTTTGAAAAAATAAATAAATAAATAAATAAACACAACAGCAAAAAGAGAAATGTCCAAACATTTTCAGTGGCAGAAATGTCAGTGCATCATTAGTTATGACAGTTAAAAAAAATGTCCATGGTAAATTTTAAACAAATAATTTTTTTTTTTACAATTGTGTTAAATTTTATTGGCTTAATTTTTAAATAAATAATGGGAAACGTATCATGTCTTTTATATGCGTCAGATACTTTTACTGTCTGGTCATTCTGCCGATTATAACCGTTACAGGGGAACGTGTGTGCGGTTAGGCTCAACCTACACTGCAGAACCGTGCTGTGTCTTGTAGCTCACGTCTCCGTCTCAGGTGAAGAAACGAGACGGCTGACCTGCCTCAGAGTTCCACTTTCCATCTCCTGTGGAACTTGCTGCCTGTACATGGGTCACCAAACACGTTTTGTGGTCCTTCAGCTGCGGTGCTGTTTTCTAAACACCATGAGTCTGGGTTAATCTAGGCCTACCTCTCTAGACTGTGGTCCAATGACAAACAAAAAACTGTTGCTATGACAAATGAAGAAATGCACATGAATAAACAAGGAAGTGAAGAAATCAAGTGTCAACTGTTTCACAAGTACCTCCATTTTGAAACGGTGATAAAACAGACATTCTAAGCCAAAGTGTGCGGCTCAGGGCTGAAGAGCGCCTCTCATATATGTGAATTTATTACATTTATGAACACAATGTTCCGGAAAAACAACAGAACTTCCATTAATATCCCTTTTCTAAGTCGCATCCTCAGGAGCTCACTGTGTTCAGGAGCTCAGGGATCTCCACTCAGTGTCCACTGTACCAGCTCCACGGACCGTACAGGACACGCTGTAGGTGTACAGGTCCAGACTGTAGTCCATCTGTTTCTCTGTGTACTGTATTACCCTGTTCTTCAATGGTCAGGACCCCCACAGGACCCCCACAGAGCAGGTAGTATGTGGGTGGTAGATCATTCTCAGCACTGCAGTGACACTGACGTGGTGGTGGTGTGTTAGTGTGGGTGGTGCTGGTGTGAGTGGATCAGACACAGCAGTGCTGCTGGAGTGTTGAGACACTGTGTCCACTCACTGTCCACTCTATTAGACACTCCTACCTTGCTGGTCCACCTTGTAGATGGACAGTCAGAGACGATAGCTCATCTGCTGCTGCACAGTGCAGTGTGGGTCATCCTCTAGTCCTTCATCAGTGGACACAGGACCCTGCCCCACAGGACAATGCCCACAGGACGCTGCCCCACAGGACACTGCCCCACAGGACACTGCCCAGCCAGCACAACACACACCAAAACCCTCCCACCATGTCAGTGTCACTGCAGTGCTGAGAATGATCCACTACCCTTGCTCTGTGGTGGTCCTGTAGGGGTCCAGATCATTAAAGAAAAACTTCCCAACAGTCCGGACATCAGACCTACAGCACCTCACACACACGAAACGTCCGTACACACGCGCTGGTGTTTTCAGGTCACATTCAAATACAGGTTATATTAAACCTCAGTGAGCTAAAGCTGTGCTGACCGGAGGGCTGGGCTATATGACAAACAGTACATCACAAAACTTCAAGCCTTTGCGGCTTCACAACATTTACTTCCGGGATATTTGGAAAGTTATTGTTGGGCTCTTATATGGATGGTAATGCCATGTTTTCCATTTCTGCTGGTTGTGATACTGTGACAAACAATGAAGTACGTGTTTACAGCAGGCATGGTGCCATCCCACCAGCACTGTGAACCACACAGGGTATCGTTCCACTCTCTTTTCCACTGGCAGAGTGCTGGTGCAGGCTCTACTGAACCCATGAAGAACTGACCCCTTTGTCCACTGGTTTGAGAGCCTTACGTATCTGGAGGTGGGCGGTCCTTAGTCCGTAAGCAGAAGTCAGCAGACACCACATAAATCCAACATGGCGGATTATGTTCTTCACGTGCAGACTGAGAGCGTATATCTCCCATCCAGAACCAGCTCTTCAGCATCTGTGTTCAGCCCAGAGGGACCGTCATAGACGTTAAGGTTCTCATCTGTAGTTCAATGCCTTACGTTTCCTCCTGCTGAAGGGGCTCATCCACGAGCACATCACCAGTGGGATACGATTGTGCCCGAATTCAGCTCAGTTCAGTTAATTGGTGTAGCGCCACGCCCCTTTGCTGACTGCGTCACGGGTTCCACGGTTCCAGACCAGAGAGTTAATGGTGCTGGAACAGCACTGATTTTTCCAGCCATAAACCGGTTTCTTTGCGGTGGAAAGGCGCAGACTGGTTGGTGGATAAGAGGTATCGGTGGGCTTAGCTGCTACATGATGCTGGATGTTTGCAATATTCCTGACAATAACAACCAAAATAGACTGTTACATTTGTATATTCACCAGTGGAGTCATCAGTGTGAAGTTCTGCGTGTCCAGTAGCCGCTGGGTCTCTAACACACCTGACACATGCTCCGAGTCGCAGCACAGAGAAAGCAGTAAACACCCAAACGCACATTTTCCATCTGAACGTGAACGTTTTTACTCTCAACGAACATTTGAACTCTGAACACAGTTATCTCTACCCTGGTGCAGCACACCTGCTGTGCCTTTGTTGTTGTTCTGTGCTGTGGATGTGTCACAGGAGTGAGCACTGGACTGACAATGTGTGCCCCCCTCGACCTGCGCTCCGTCCACCCATTCATTCAGCCACCGGAGAGAAGCAAAGTGCAGCGTTCCCAGTACAGCCCGGAAAAACCCAAAAGACACGTTCAGCAGTCCAAATGCTTAAAATCGACTTAATGAGCCTGAAAATGGGCGTCCGTTTCTCTTCCTCCATCTAAAAGGCCTGTTTATAACTCTGGCTGAACCGCACATGCTACAGTCTCAACGTTCTTCAGTCGGCCGGTCGGTCAGTGAGAGACTTCACATCGAGCTACTTTACAACGTCTACACAGACGATCTTCTGACAAATACACAGTGATCTAGCGGTGCTGTTTGAAAACTGCCGTCACAAATGAGCTTTTAAAATCAGGATTTTACACGCGGCCCTACAGAACTACAAGGAGGGACAAATATAAATCTGCGCACCTGGCTACCTCAACACGCTGTACAGTTCCACAAAGCAGTGATGCTCACTGCTGATCTACTGTCAGATTGGTTTTGTTATTATTTATTTTGCTTGTTTTTTGCATAAAAACTAAATAAACACAAAAAATTGCAGAAAATTCTGTAAAAAATAATCTTAGTGTATCATTAGCCATCAGGGCAAACTATTCCCAGAATAAATTTTAAATAAATAAAAATAATAATTTCTTAAATTTCTAATTTTGAACAAATAATAACAAAATAAACAAAGAAATAATGTCTTTTTCTGCATCAATTAGAGCCAAATCTGCAGGACTTACTGAAACACGCAGTAAATACTGACAATATGGACGTGCTCAGGAGAGCATACTGTGTCATACTGGCCACATTTAAGATGATGTACGCACATTAACACCTGACAGATGAAGCCGAACAGTGTTTCAGTGTACACATCTACTGTTTACAATGACATACCTAACCTACCTGCACACCTGGCTACCTCAACACACTGTTCTCTCCTACATGTACACTTACACTAAGCTGTATTTAGCTCTGCTGCTAGCATCACACACTGACGTACAGTTACTGCTCCTGCACAGTCTGCTCGTGTCTGTCTATGCACATACTGTGACGTGTCTTTTCGTCTTGGTACTGTTGTTTACTGTTTATCTACCCTCTTTAATCACTGCTCTGGAGAAGTAGCCTGGTTGTGCATACTGTACAGCGCTGTATGGGTATAATGACAAAGCTGAACTAAACTGAACTGAATTAATTTGAAACTGAATTAACACCTTCTATAAACACTGCTGTTGTGTTTATCTAATATGTAAACAATGTAGCTAGGCCAAGCCAAAGTCCTTAGTCCTTAACCAGTATATATACACACTTCTTCACAAACTCACAAAAAAATAAAACACATGTACAGTAATGTAAGCCACACATGGGACTTTATCATCACTGATTGCTTTAAACAAATCAACAATGTATGTTTCACACAGTGACAGGCTTCACAGCACACTCCGGAACTTCATTTAGCAACGTCACTGTTGCCAAAACTGGTGTGTGCATGCAACGTAACTCCTCTATTGGCAGACCTAAATGGGCAGCTTTGTCGTTCTTTGGCCTGGTACCGGGCTCACTGGGTTCATGTGGCTGCACTACTGTCACGTTCTGCTCAGGAGCCAGCTCCTACCAACTGCTAGGGGTGGGAATCACTGAAGGCCCCATGATAGGATATAACAACAGTATTAAGGATGCATCGAATGTTTGGCAATCAAAATTATTCGGCTGAAAATGGGGTGGGGGTGGGGAACCTGTGGTGTTCGTCCGAGAACGGGACAAGGCTGAATTATGTATACCGAACAGTGAGGCAGGCTTACGATGACGCTGTTGTCTTTTTCTAGTTCCCAGACGTAGACGGGAACCATAGCCGAACTTTTACTCGTTAGCTTTAGCGCTAGAGCCATCTGCTCCAAGCTAATACCCACTTTAACACCTTATTTCTCTGAGTCACACCGGAGCACGCTGGCACTTCCCAGCTTCTATTCAGTTTCAAACATGCGAGCCAAACGGAACTCCAGACAGAGTAAAGACCAGAACAGAGCCACTACAGCGAGACAGACAGCAGCTTCTCAGCGTGTGTTGATGTGTCTGCTGGGTTGTCAAAATGTTCAGTGCTGAATAATAATATTTAAACTGCAGTTTAGTAGTATTTTTTATCTTTAAAAAAACAGATTTAATTGATGCAATTGTGAAAAAAGTGGCACAATTAACGAAAGGCTGTGTACAAATGTGTTCAGGTTTCGTTCGGCTACGACCAAAGATTTTAGAGTTCTCTAGAACTTTGCAGAACTTGGCCATCGACTTTAGTCGACCATGTTGATTATTCAGCGCACGTCTTTAAACCTTCACCATGTTTTCTTGGGGGGATTTGAAGACCTCTCTGGCAGAAACGTGCAACTGCGCATGGCAAGTAGGACAACATTTTGCTTAAATGGGTTACGCTTCGGACCTGGAGTGGATGAACTTGGTGCAGGTCATGTGTCCTGAGGGTGTGAGTGAATTACATTTACATTACACAGAGACGGGTCTTCAGTCTGCGTTTAAAGACCGAGACTCCGCCGTTTGGACAGCCAGTGGGAGTTCGTTCCACCATCTGGGAGCCAGGACAGAGAAGAGTCTGGACGCTTGTCTTCCATGGTTCTTCAGGTACGGCAGGTCGAGTCAAGCTGTACTTGAAGCTGGAAGGGCCCGAGGTACAGATCGACTCTCAGTCACTGCTAGAAGGAGGGAGGGGCTGGTCCAGTCTTGGCTTGGTAGGCATCAGAGTTTTATATCAGGTGCGGGTGCAGCAACAGGATGCTAGTGAAGGGAGCGCAGCAGACGTGTGTGAACTTGGGAAGATTGAAGATGAGTCGAGCTGCTGCATTCTGGACCAGCCAGGCGCGAGTATGAGCTGAGAATGATAACTGGCCATCCAGAATCACAGCAAGCCTTCTTGCATCTTCAGATCAAAGAGTTTCCAAATTATCTACGAATATTAGCAGATCTTCTTCAGCTGGATGCTGAGATCATTTGAGACACAAACAGACACTGAAATAAACAACCTCACCTCTGACCACCAGGCTGAGGCTTTACAGGGTGACTGACTCACTCAGTGATGATACCTTCAACATTCAACAGTCCAGCTTTAATTAAAACCAACCACGGTTATTCAGCGAGGAGTGGCCTGAACAAAGGGCCATTGTAATCAGTGACACAAGGCACAGTGTAGATTCTCACTCAATCAGGAGAACGGTTAGTGTCAGCGGGGGGCTGCTAACAGTAGCGAGTCTTAACCCCTCCCATCCACGGCGGACGAAGGGGACGTTACTGGGGGAGGGAGGCGAGCTTGAGCGCACCCATTAGCGGAGTGTCACTGCACGGCGGCACTGGCTCCCTAAAGGGGTTCCTCGCCATAAAATGAGCCAATACGTCCACTCGACACACCAACGGGAGTCTCTAACAGGAGCCAGGGGCGGACGAACACGTGCTCCTGCAGCAGGACAGCTTCCACACATTTGCAACCCAAATTCAGAGCAGCAACCTATATTGGATTACCGCAAGCTGATGTCATGTAACCAAGACAACTGAAGCCTTGTGGGCTCCTGGGGATGTCCCTCCTCTTGGACGGCTGCTCTGGGTGAACACATACATAATGGGGATGGGTGTGTGGGTGTTGGGGGGGTGGGGGGGTGTCTAGCTGATGAAAACCGTGTGCAGCTGCAGGAACTGAAAACAGTCACCTACCAACAAAGACCAGATCATATCAGCAGCCACGCTAAGCAGAGCATGGTGGGCTGTGTCACCATCAGGGCTGCAACGTAACGATTGTTTCCAGAACCTGTTACTCTACGGACAATTTATTCAGACAGCCGGCGCTAAGAACCGCGCTCACTTTTCATGAATCAGAAACCTGAGTTTGAAATCTCCCCCTGAAATATTAAATGGGTTTAGTTTATGGATACGTGTAAGTTAGAGGCGTCAATCTGACAGTTTAACTCGGTTACAGTAAAGTACGTCCATTTCTGAGAATCTCATATTACCATAGCATGACTGTGTTTCGTTACACTGGCACAACTGGTCCCAGTATCACTATAAGGTTGAACGGATGTTGAATTGAATCATCAGCAATAGGGCTGCACAGAAATGAACATTTTTGGACAAAACAAAACAAACCCTGGTCATGTTTTTAGGGTTTCATTAACTTTGACACCTTTTCACAGCAGCATGAATTCATCCTAGATAGCAGGGGATGTGGGCCACATTTGGCAAAGATATGGCACTGCTGGTTCACCGTTGGCACTGCCAGTCTGCTGTGAGCCAAAGGTGGCCCACATATTTCAACACGCTTTTGGCCCACCTGTCCCAAAACAGACCTGGTCCACGCTAGCACAGATACAGCAGAGCTGCCTACTCTTGGCTGAGGCGTGGCTCTAATCTGGCAACATGTTCGTTTTTTGCCCTTTTCGTCTGAATACCATTCGGTGCGCAGCCAGCATTGGAGGAACACTAACTAGCTGCACGTTTCATGAGAGAGAACATAATCAGTCCTATGTAACTGGATTCAGTGCAGTTTAACGTGTTTAATAGGAGGCCCTGTATTTATGTATTTACCCTTTACTGGTTCTTTTTTTAACATAGAACTTATAAATAAAAATAATAAAACTAAATATCATGGTACATATGGAAATCGGGTTCTGTAATATTGTGTTTTCCATTTTCCTAAACCCTCTTTGAAACGATCACTGACCAGCTTGATTAGATAGTATAAATGGTAGAATCTAAAAAGAGAGATTCTAGTTATTTGGACGTATCTGGAAGTAACTAGGTATTTTCTGAATAACATCATTTATTCACCATTAAAGTGATTATGAAACTTTAGCTGAATATTAAGTGTCACATTAACAACTGCAATTAACATTGGTCTTTTTCTTCATCGTATGCAGCAAAATAAACAGCCAGAATAATCAAATTGCCATGTAGCTCTAATCAAACATCTACAAACAAATCATTCTGCTAGCATACAGGCTAGAAACATTTCAATTAACCGGCAAACACAAACAATCAACACTGTCCAATGAAAAACATGTATCTCCATTACTTTTGTTGATTTTTACTTTTCTGAGTCATTTGAACACAGCAGCTGCTGTTTACACTGTGTAAACATTTCATGATGAATGGACTAAAAACATGGCACAAAATCACTTGGGGGGGGGGGGGTCTGAGAGAGTCTGGTTCCATTGACTTACATTAAAGTTAAACAAGGTTTTTGTAAAGTCCTGTAAAGTCATCATTTTGGAGATACTTGTTTTTCCATGGATGTCAGCTAAATATTACTTCTCCAAGTACTCCAAGACAATGAGTGTGATGCTAGTTAATTACTGTAACCATCAAAACATATTTACATATGATACACAAGGCCGGCTTTAACCTTTCACACAATTAGTTGTACGTTGGGAGTTGTCTGTGAGACCTGACAGGCCCATAAAGCAAAGCTGCACCCAACACTCATTTAGTCCACTAATAAGCCAAGTTATACAGATTTTAAATATACTGTGCGCTCGTCTGCAAGGTGTTACCTACACACACACACGCACAATATTTACTACCATCGTTCACACCTTTCACACGCCCTACCAATTCACATCTCACACCATAAAATCCAACACCTGTGGAACCTGAATGCGGTCATTAAGTATCAGTGATTATAGTGATTCTGTAATTAATATGACTGGTGGACAACTTCTCATCCTCACTGAGAACTGAAGCACATATGAACCCAGACCTTTGTTCAGGACAACCACAGGACAACCACACACAGCTATAACGAATCATCTCTCCGAGAAGACTGAGAAGGCTGGAGAGGTGCCCATCATCCACACCGAGACCTTCAGGCTTTTCCCCTCAAAGCTAATTGCATTTATGCTGCCGTGTCTACAACAGGACATCCCCCCATTACTTACAACACCCATCCGGCGAAATTCAAACTGACACGTCCGCTCCACATCCTGATCCGTGGACACTAGCCTATGTCTTGCCATCAAATAGTTTTCTTATAACAGCAGTTTAGTGGAAAACCTAATGTCCGCAGTTTTCCACTTACCACTCCATTCCATCAGCCGAGTGTCTAGATTTGTGTTCTTCAGTTTAGCACTGGAGCTTAAAGTTAACCAACAGCCAATAGGCACCCAAATCTACCTGCACCCAGGTCTTCACCAGCATGGAGCAGACTGGTGGTTTAGGACACAGCATGACCGACTCGAGCTACAAACATAAACAGAACTTTGCAGCGTCTGCAGAAACTTTACTACACAGGTGCTGAGTCCTCACACAGGAGGTCAGGAGGTCATACGGATTATATCCGTATCTGTGGTCTACATTTATAAACATTCTGGACTAGATCTTCAGCTCAAAAACTCAACAACAACGAATCACAGAACATAATCTGTGGAGTATCTCAGTACACATCATGGAAATTCGAGGACCTGAATATCGGGTTTCCCTACTGCTCTGCCCTCTTTACAACAAGCTTGATTAAATACATAAATATATTTTTGGCCAAAACTAAACAAAACAATCACCAAGTACCCAACATGTTCTTTTCACACTGTTTCATCAATGTTCATCAAAAAACTGTCCCAGCGGAGACGCCGCCGACACCGTCCCAGCAGAGACGCAGCAGACACCGTCCCAGCAGAGACGCCGCCGACACCGTCCCAGCAGAGACGCCGCCGACACCGTCCCAGCAGAGACGCCGCCGACACCGTCCCAGCAGAGACGCCGCCGACACCGTCCCAGCAGACACATCATACCAGTGCACCAGTGACGACAAACACGACAAAGTTATACCATTATCAGGATACAGTCTGAACATAAACACTGACCCGGCTCAGGATACATTATAATTAGTCCTGTTTACTTTAATATCGCAAATTAACATTAGAATTAGTTAACCTATAGATATTGAGAAAGAGAGAGAGAGAGAGAGAGAGAGAGAGAGAGAGAGAGAAAGAGAAAGAGAGAGAGAGAAGAGTATGAAGTGAAACATATGTAGGCGTTTCTTCAGTGCATATTGCACAAGGACCGGTTAGGCTCCTTCTGCTCCAGCAACTGCTGCGTTTGATGACATAAGAAATTCCGCCACTGTAAGAACACACCGTGTGCTCCAGGTGTGGGAAAGCCATCTTTAGGTTGGTGAAGAGGAGGAGGAGATCTGAGTGTTCACCAAAGCTAAGCCCCTGAGCTCAGTCATGGTGTCAGTGATTCCACATGACCAGCATTACGAGGAAATTCACACCGTAAGGCAGCTTTAAAATGTAGGTCACTTACTATAAAACAACTTCTGCTTTCCTTTACAGCTTAGATACAACAGGCGGAACGGCACAAAACCCTGTTACAGACTCTCTCAGCGGCTGTAGGCCTTATACCTAATGTAGTGACCAAACTTACTGCCACAGCTAAACGTCGAGCACCAAACTAACTGTACCGGGGCGCTAGGCCAGGGCAATATGGCATAGTAACATGGTATCTCACAACACCATAACACGTTTTCATGATACACCGCATGGAGAGTAAGGTTCACGAGCAGGAACAGATCAGTGGTATGGTATTAAAAAGCACTATGATAATAAAGATAACGAACCTACAGTACACTAAATCCAGTCTAACTGTCTGAATTCTGCCAACCTTCTACTGAGACCTGCAGCTGGTCAGTGTTCTTTAGGGGCATTGTGACATAACTGATTATAATAATCATAAAACACTGCCACGCTGCCCACCCTAAAGCTCGTTTGTCTTCTCATCTGCCTTTGTTTGCTGTTTATCTGGGACTCGGCTGTCAGTAGACAACATCTGTTGAATAAGCCCTCCGCCACCCAAATGCAGAACTGAAAAAAGCACTTCTGAATTCAATTCACAGTGTCTTAAACAAATAACATTTCACAACACGGCCTCTAGTAAGGGCGGGTGGAGTTAAGTAATATCACATCCATATCTCCGTCCTTCAGAAAGTTCTTACAAATGTATAAAATACAATACAGAATATTCATGAAAAATAATAAAAACCATAAAAGGTTAAAACCGTCACCGTCAGCCAGACCAGCGAGAGTCTCTTACGCTGTGACCTCCGAACGTCACAGGAGGTCATTCCTACCTGTGGCCATCAGACTTTATAACTCCTCCCTTAGAGCACGACACCATTCACATGTTCACATGTACAGTAATAACAGCTAAACAATAATTTAATTATGTGTGCGACAACTCAATGTGCAATATTTTCTGCGGTGGTCGTGCAAACCCTTACTTGACTGCTCACAGTATATCTGTACTCATTATTATAGCCACATCCACTTTACTTTTATTTTATCTTTATTGTATTATAAGACTTTATATATGTGTACATATTGAAAAATTTCTCTCTTGTTGTAAATTATTATTGTTTATTCTAAATGGTTGCTACTGTAAAAACTGCAATTTCCCCCTGGGATTAATAAAGTATTTCTGATTCTGATTCTGAAGGAGTCTGCGCTGAGACTGTAGGAGCCCTGGTTCATGAAAGAGCTACAGCTTTTCTGTTTCTGACTGTTTGGACTGTGAACTTTAGTAATGAGTAATACAGACTACCTGTTACAGTCGTAGATCTGTGGACTGGGGTTAATACCAGGGGTGGTCTAATAGAGCGTTATAAATAATATTATAATATCTGTACATACACAGGGGTGGGTGATGTTCTCCCACAACACGTTTTCACAATACACAATATGCAGGAACAGATCTGTTCAGGCCGAATAAGTGAAAAGACTGAATAATTTATGGCTAACTTTAACGCCTGACTTCTCCGCTGCGAGTCTCACCGGATCACACACATTCCCAGCTTCTATTCAGTTCCAAGCATTCGAGCCAAACGGAACTCCAGACAGAGTAAAGGCTAGAACCGAGCTGCGACAGCGTCAGACAGCAGCTTCTTAACGTGTGCGCACACACTCTCTCTCTGTCTCTCTCTCTGTCTCTCTGTCAGTACACATGCTACATCCTCCTCAAAGAAACACAACACCTATGTTTACATCACTGTGATAAACTCACAGCCAGCGTGGAGCGAGGTGCTCTGTGTGAATGCAGCAGACATGCCTCCACATTAGGGCCACGCCTCGGCCAACAGACGGCAGCTCTGCTGTACCTGTGCCAGAAGCGGACCAGGTCTGTTTTGGGACAAGTGGGCCAAATGCATGCTGTAAATATGTGGGCCACCTTTGGCTCACCAGTTCCGACCAGCAGTGCCATATCTTTGCCGGATGTGGCTCATATCTGCTCACTAGCTGCGCTTTACCCGATTTAATTTATGTAAAGGTGAAAAAGTGGCAAAATTAATGAAACACATGATAAAAACGCGTTCAGTATTCGACCTTCGGCCACGTGTTTCATTTTGTTTGGTTTCGGCTTCAGTCAAAAATCTCAGGTGCTGAACATTTACATTTAAGGCATTTAGCAGACGCTCTTATCCAACCGTGCTTAGCGTTCCATTGGAAAATATTCCAGCTAGTACAGGAGGGTTAGAACCTAAAACTTACCATGAGCTCAGACCTGAACAAGGGCCAGTGCTAAACCGGCCTCACTGCAGTCCAGAGTTTTCGCAGATACAAAAAAAAAAAAAAAACACAACAACATAGCACATGATGAAACGGAAAAATCCGGCAAAGAACATTCAGGACTGCTGAGCAGCTAGAATCAGACTGAACACCAGACAGGAACGGGACATTCATCTCCCAGAACTCCAAAGGGTGGTCTCCTCATTCCCAGACATGTACGGATTGCTGGTAGAGACTGGGTGATGCTACACAGTCGCCCTGTCCCAAATGTTTAGAGATGAGTCGCTGCTGTGAGGTTCTAAATGAGCTAATGATGTTCAATATGTTGAAATATGTCTCGCTTTCAGCAGCTGATATGGGTTCTATGTTCTACCGGGAATAAAATACGGGTCTATAAGGTTAGTAAATCATGACATTCTGTTTATATTTATGTTTATTTACGTTTTACACAGCGGCTCAAATTCTCTGGAACTGGGGTCATAATTAGCAATTCATTCCATTTCACTTTGATTGATTTGATCAATTTGGTTAATTAATTAATTTTCCTTTTGACCTCCATTAGCCTACAATTCTGTTTCCTCTCAGTGCTCATGGTTTTACTTGATCTTGATTTTACACAGCTATACTGTTTAGTGTATAGTTTAAATAAAGGCTGAATGAATTAATGATTAATCAATCAACATCACAATATTACTGAAAATGAAGACAAGGAATGACCTATAGTGACCTGAAGGCATGTTTCAAGTATGGGATGCTAAACTGAATAAACAGAACCACAATTCGATTTATTTATTTATTTTTATTAATATTATAAAGCTGCACTACGTGAGTGTGACTGCATTAACATTGCAACATTGCAAGATGCTTCAACCAATTTCTCCTGAATTCGCTCTCAATTATCAGATTCAAAAGAAGAAGCCACGTCAACACGATCCAGAAGCGCCACCGCCTTCTCAGGGCCAGAGCTCAATAAAAATGGACCGAGCAAAAACAGTTCAGCGGTCGAGTTTTAAATTCCTCGATTTCCCTTCAAATCATCAGATTCCTCAGCTCAGGCAAGAAGCACGGCCCGCACAACCCTGTGCAGTTACACATTCCCACCAGAGAGGTCTCCAAAGCCCCATATCTTTCACAGTGCAGCTTTAAGCTGTTTATCACCAACAAGCACCTGTAAACGAATCTTTACCTGTGTTTAAAAAGTCTTTCATCTTTATTACACACATATATTTGTAAATATAACACCAGTGGCCCTTGATCATATCTTACTTATCTTACAGCTGATGTCAAACATTAACCTGTCATTCAGGTTTGTGACTGGGGGGTCATTAAAAAGCTTGATAAGTTCAGGAGAGGAGCACACAGTCCAGTGCAGACAGAACCCCACCCACTAAAAGAGTGCAAGCCTTTAAAGGGCCCATAACACGACAAACTGATTAATGAGTAAAACAGACGTTACAAACTGTTAAACGTTACTACACGGTACATACAATCTACAAACTATACATCCTGCTTTGAATTAGACACGTTTGTGACAACACAAAAACGGACAGATTCATCCTGATATTTGTCCGACATCATTTCAGCCCTCTCCGTTACATGTAAAGTTATGAATGTTCCCTAAAAGGCTCAGTAACCGTTGATAGGAGATGAGGAGAGGTATGGAAACGATCATGCAGAAATGGATCATGACTGTCCTACACAGAGCCACACAGGCATCATAAACAGACACCAGGGATAAAACAGTAATCTCATGTAGGAAATACGGAAAACTGGAAAAGGGTTTTGCCACAAGCACCATTTTCAGAACAATAGGGAATAGTGGTAACAGTTGTCCAATCAATAGGCCGGCTTGCTGGCTTCAAATGGGTAACAGATTGCTGCATGTCATAAGGTCAGGCTAGGAATGAATGAATAGGGAACCGGATGAAGGGAAAACGCTGATCAGACCTTCCCTGAAACGGCTTTAAATGTACCTCATTCCGGTGTTAACACTGGCTCCGAATGCTGCATCAGGGTAGTTCCTGTGTGTAAGTACTTAATTAACCCAACACAGTTTATTTGTTTGGAAGTGGCGTACACTCAGAACCAGGTAAACTCATCTACACTGATCAGCATAAAGGAGCAGTGCGTAAGACCTAGGGAGGGGTCTATTAGCATATATGAATATAATATACAGAACTATGTTTTCATTGGTGTTTAATTACCTGTAACTCCTAACATAGGAGCAGCTCACCTTCCACCTGAAGGTCCCACCACCAACTACCCACACACTGGCTGTAGAGAGACTCACGGTGTTGCACTGAAGCAGCAGGAGAACCCGTGTTGAAATGTTCTACTGTAGAGTACATGTACCAATAGCTCTGTACATAAAACTCCAGGAAGGATGATCACCGCTCATCTTCACCACTACCAGCATTACAGCTATGAGACTGAAGCTTCTTATTCACCAGCTTCCTGTCTGAATTCTCCGGTTCCACCTTAAATGGTGCAGCAGTAATTATGAAGCCTCAGAGCACCATTTAAGGTGGCATGGAAAAATTCAACAGGAAGCTGGTGAATGCAGAACACTTATAGGACAGGGGGAAATCAGTACACCGCAATATAGGGGTTACCCACTGCTCCTTTAAAGTGGCCATACGCCACGTTACTGTTAATTATCCAACCTTAGAATTAATTAAAGCTGGTGGACTTCCCCTTTCAGCACATCATCACAAGGTGGGCTACCCTGCACAGTGGCTCACTCAAACAAGCCGATCCACACCCTTATAACAACATCAAAGTAACAAGCAGCACCTTAAAGAGTGCAGCTCACCTTGAACAAGAAAGTGTGCTTACACTAAACAGGTGGAAGTGTGTTGGTAGATTTTGTGATGTCGTAACAACAGAATCTGCAATGGGCCCTTTAATTACGAATGTTTTACATCAGCCAGTTTATTTGACAGGAAGCTGAACAGACTGAGAAGGAAGATGGAGTGTGTGGGTTTTGTGACATCACAACAACAAAAGCCGATTACAGGCCCTTTAATTCAAAAACGTTTACAACAGCCAGCTTTACAGAGAGAGAGAGAGAGAGAGAGAGAGAGAGAGAGTACATGCTCGGACTGAACAGGTGGAGGAAGTGTAGTTTTTGGACATCACAACAACAGAAGCCAATATGGGCCCTTTAATTTACATCAGCCAGCTTTTTACACAGGACGCATGCACGGACTGAACAGGAAGATGAAGAGTGTGTGGTTTTTGTGACATCACAACAACAACAAAAGACAATTATAGGCCCTTTAATTCAAAAACGTTTACAACAGCCTGCTTTACAGAGAGAGCTCCATCAGCTCGGACTGATCAGGCGGAGGAGGTGTGTTGGTGGTTTTTGTGACGTCTCAACAACAGAAGCAGCATATGGGCCCTTTAATTCAAACGTTTACAACACTCAGCTATTCTGACTGGAAGCAGGTGGAAGTGTTCTGGCGGTTTCTGTAACATCACAAAAGCAGAAGTCACCCCCCTCGCACCCCCTCCCCTCCCCTCATATGGGCCCTTTAATTCAATATGTTTACATCAGCCAGCTGTTTTGACAGGAAGCGTGCTCGGAATTCACCTCGCCTTGTAGGTGAAATGAGTCATCACGTCACAGAGAGATGAAGTCCGCAGGTTTCTATGAGCCTGGGCCTTTTTGTTCCATGCCCTCGTCACAAACAGTTAATTGTCTGAGCGGGTCTATTCGCCCGAGCTTTGTTACGTCACAGCTGCCCTACATTTTCATACAGTGGAGGCAGATAGGCAGATAGATGAACGTTAGGCTAACGCTAGCCAAGCTTTCAACACAAGCTCTTCTCCCAACCTTGTTTTAGCTAAGTAGCCGAGCTGAAAACAAACAACAACAACAACAACATTCCTGACAGGAAAGTAAACCCGGGAAAGACATTTGGAGCCTGTTTGGGCTCCTGTGGTGGAATTCTGGCGCTATTCTACCAACATCTTACAATATATTTAAAACATCTCACACTATATTAAAAACGACTGAAAAACTAAAGCACCCCTCTATTTAGGAGCCAAAGTGAGCAGAGACAAATAGAGAGTTAGCTGTTAGCAAACGGTTGTGGCCTCAGTCACAAAAGAAGTGCTTTTCAGGCACCAAAACGCGGATTTGATTCCGAATTCCGCGGTTTTAAGGTCACCTTCCAAAGCTTTCCCACCACAGAAGTTAAATTCGACGATAAAAACAACAACTTTACCTCAGAAAACTGTCATTACACGCGGCTGAAGTTGGCTTCCTCTTTGAATTCTCCGCTCCACCTTAAATAGTGCAGCAGTTACATTCTGGCGCCTCTGGCGCCCGAATGTAACTGCTGCGCCGTTTAAGGTGGAGCAGAGAATTCCAAAAACAAGCTAACTTAGCCGCCCCGAAATTTCCCCACAGCGTTAGCCCGCCGTGCTAGAAGGTACCCCGAGCTTAACCAGCGCCTCCTCGGCTACTCACCTTCATGCGAGCCGGTCCTCTCCGTCCCCCGGTGCAGCTCTTCGCCCGCTGTTCGCATGTAGATGTGCGGCTCCGTCAGCAATCGGCAGCGCTCGGCTCGCGCCGCGCGGCAACGCTACCAAGCCCCTTTCGCCGTTGCCGTGGCAACAGGCCCACTTCAGCCAATCATAGCTCCTCCCCTCTCCCTCCCCGCCCTCCCTCCGACGTCCCCTGGCAACTGCCGCAGCGCGAGAGCACCGCTGCTTCCTCGCCGCGCGTGCGCGCGCGCTCAGACATACACACGTGCTCTCTCTCGTTAGACTTCATCGCTTCCCGTTTCGTTTGCCTTAACCAGGGCAGCGCGCTGCGGGCGCGAAGGGCGAGTCCGGCGGATTTAGAATTTGCGAAGCGCTCCTGCACGATTTCACGCGGTTTCCTTTTGGCTTCCCTATTCAGGAATGTTCTGGGAATTCCTGCTCAAGAGCGAGTCCACCGGTTTTCCCGTACAGCCTCCAGTGGTGGTGGTGATGGAGAGGAACCATTCCACTGTGTTTACCGCCCTAAAGTTTCTTCAGGGACTACTTTGCCTCACAGCGCCCTGTGTATCCCTCCACCACCGAGTAAGGGGCTTGTTAATGAGCTGATGAGTTGGGTCAGGTGTGTTGGGAGCAGGCAGACCCAACACTACGGTGTCAGGAAAATCCCCACTCAAACTTTAAAGGGCAAGTCCACCGATTAAAAACAAATTCTTCAGAATTCCCACAACCTGCTGTGGGGGTGAATAGGAACCAGACCATGCCGAATACAGCCACTGTACCTACTGTCCAAACCCACCAATGGTGGAAAGTCCGATTTTTGGAGGGGTGGTCCTTCACAATTATAGAGTTTCCCTTGCTTCCGTGTTCAGTCATGAGCCATGAAAGCCCACTTTAAGTAATTCATAAGCAGGAGATAATTAGGAGATAAGTCATAATTATAAGATAGTAATCATAATTATGAGACAGCAAGATATAATGGAGATAGTGGGTAAATTGTGAGATAGTAAGTCATAATTATGAGATAGTAAGTCATAAGTCATAATTATGAGATAGTAAGTCATAAGTCATAATTATGAGATAGTAAGTCATAATTATGAGATAGTAAGTCATAATTATGAGATAGTAAGTCATAGTTATGAGATAGTAAGTAATAATTATGAGATAGTAAGTCATAATTGTGAGATAGTAAGTCATAATTATGAGATACTAAGTCATAATTATGAGATAGTAAGTCATAATTGTGAGATAGTAAGTCATAATTATGAGATAGTAAGTAATAAGTCATAATTATGAGATACTAAGTCATAATTATGAGATAGTAAGTAATAAGTCATAATTATGAGATACTAAGTCATAAGTCATAGTTATGAGATAGTAAGTCATAATTATGAGATAGTAAGTCATAATTATGAGAGACTAAGTCATAAGTCATAAATAAGAGATACTAAGTCATAATTATACGATACTAAGTCATAATTATGAGATAGTAAGTAATAAGTCATAATTATGAGATACTAAGTCATAAGTCATAGTTATGAGATAGTAAGTCATAGTTATGAGATAGTAAGTCATAGTTATGAGATAGTAAGTCATAATTATGAGATAGTGAGTAATGAGGCTGTAATGCTGAATGCTCTTTCCTTTTCCTGAAGTGGTGGAAATGGGCTGTGTTGGGAGCAGGCAGGCCGAACGCTACAGGGTGAGGAGAAACCCTGTTCCATATTTAAAGGGCAAGTCCACTGATTTAAGAATTCTGCTGTGGTGGTGGGTGGGAACCAGGCCAGGTCTGATATACTATCAACACCAGGGAGCCAATAATAAACCTTCCTCTGAAACTATACTGCCTTGAACGCCCGCCACTCAGCAAGGGGCTTGTTAATGAGCTGGTTACTTCGAGCAGTGGGCCATGAGGACCAGATCCAGAGCAGTGATCTCCTCCTCGGGATCTACTGTCCTGCAGAGTAAACAATAACCTTTAAATTAAACCCCGCCTCCCAGTCCAGTCCAATCCAGGACTAGCTGTAGCAGGAGCTGCCCTGGGGAGCAGGCCTAGGTCTAGGCCTAAGAGCAGGCTTGGTGAGCACACCTGAAGCTGGTATGAAATGAGATTCCAGGTTTGTACACGTGTCTCAGTCCGGATGCTCAGTTCAGTATTCAGAGTGTCTTTTTTGTCTCCTGATGGGAAAGAACAGCGGGAATCTCAAATCCAGAGTGGCGGAGGTGCTGGGACGCAGCGTCTGTGTGTCCAGACTTTACCAACCTGTCCGCCTGCTGTGGTAGTGACGGTAGGAGTCAGTTACTGGACAAACCTGGACGCAGGAAAAACGGAGGTGTGTGGACTCCATCGTATCACAAACTGTCCTCCACCCTAATCAGTAGGAATTCTCTGGGATAAGCAGGAATCTCAGGCCCTCTTCCTGGACACCAGCACTTCCGTTACTCTGGCTGGAACATTTGACATCACTGAAGGTTATTACAGCAGAGAGGGTGACTTGTTTGTTTATTTATTTTTTTGTTTGTTTATTTGTTTACTTTAACAGATAACATCAAAGCTGAAGCAAACAGTCTCACAAACACAGTTAGCCCTCTGTATTAAACTGGAGAACCATACGTACATCTGGTTCCTGTCCTCACTGTCCAAAAGGAATCTCTACAGTTCATTCAGAATTCCCAATGTGTGGAATTCCCCTGGGCATTGGACAGTGTCTATCTCCAGTTACCTGGCTAATTGAGAAAGCCCACTCTGACTTTAAAGGACAGGTCCACCAAAAAGTCTAAACATCTGTGTAATCCAGCTGTTTAAAGTGTCGGGTCATCGTGGATTCCTCACTACTCCGGGGAAATGGCGATTCACACCTGCACCTTGTTCCGTACTGTGACCTCATCGGCTGCCTGACACATTAGTGACATCACACGGTAGTGCTGCAGCTCTCACACCTGGGTGAAACCACTGCAGCCCCATGAGAACTCTCACCCCCTGACGATACCACTCTCGGCTCCGACAGGACCTGGCAGATTCCACAGCTGGGTTCCTTTTCCATCAGGATCTCTGTGTTCCTAGAACTCCAGAACCGTCCTCTTATTTAAGAGTGTCCTACTGCAGCTCGTCTCCAGGTACGTACTGGATCCTGCTCTGGTTTCTAGTTTGGTCTTATTTTACTGTGTTAATTTAATTATTAATTTTATTCATATTTCTTTATTTTATTTGATTTTTTAATTATTTATTTATTGGATTGTTTTTTTTCTCAGTGTTTTATTTGTTCCTCCCCACAGCAGCAGCGTCCCTCCTTCTCTCTGTGTTAATGTAGATGAGAGATGCTCCGTCCTCCTGTTGGTCCTGTCGGGAGACGTCAGGTACGCTGGAAAATACAAACATACCAGACTCTCCCTCAGGGTCTCAGGGGCCGGGCCGGGGCCTTCCAGCAACCCCAGTTCACCAGCAGATCTCCAGGTATAAAGATCACTCACTCGCTCACACATTCACTCACTCACTCGCTCACACATTCACTCGCTCACTCACTCACCACTCACACTCGCTCACTCCCATACACTCGCTCACTCACACTCACCAACTCACTCACACATTCACTCACTCACTCACTCACCACTCACACTCACTCACTCACTCCCATACACTCGCTCACTCACTCACTCCCTCACTTACTCACTCACTCGCTCACACATTCACTCACTCACTCACTCACCACTCACACTCACTCACTCACTCCCATACACTCGCTCACTCACACTCACCAACTCACTCACACATTCACTCACTCACTCACTCACTCACTCCCTCACTTACTCCCTCACTCCCTCACTTACTCCCTCACTCTCTCACTTACTCCCTCACTTACTCCCTCACTCACTCACTCACACATTCACTTACTCACTCACTCACCACTCACACTCGCTCACTCCCATACACTCGCTCACTCACACTCACCAACTCACTCACACATTCACTCACTCATTCACTCACCACTCACACTCGCTCACTCCCATACACTTGCTCACTCACACTCACCAACTCACTCACACATTCACTCACTCAAAAACACTCACTCACTCACTCGCTCACTCTCTACTCACTCCCTCACTCACTCACTCCCATACACTCGCTCACTCACACTCACTCACTCACACTCACTCACTCACTCGCTCACTCACACTCACTCACTCACACTCACCAACTCACTCACACATTCACTCACTCACTCACTCACTCACTCACTCACCACTCACACTCACTCACTCACTCTCTACTCGCTCACTCCCTCACTTACTCCCTCACTTACTCCCTCACTTACTCACTCCCTCACTTACTCCCTCACTCCCTCACTTACTCCCTCACTTACTCACTCACTCACTCCCTCACTCACTCCCTCACTTACTCCCTCACTCCCTCACTTACTCCCTCACTTACTCACTCACTCACTCCCTCACTTACTCCCTCACTTACTCCCTCACTTACTCACTCACTCACTCCCTCACTTACTCCCTCACTTACTCACTCCCTCACTTACTCACTCCCTCACTTACTCCCTCACTTACTCCCTCAATTACTCACTCCCTCACTTACTCCCTCAAATACTCACTCCCTCACTTACTCACTCCCTCACTTACTCCTTCCCTCACTTACTCACTCCCTCACTTACTCCTTCCCTCACTTACTCACTCCATCACTCGCTCGCTCGCTCACTCACTTACTCGCTCTCTTGCTCGCTAGCTCAGTCATTCAGACCTGCTCACTAACTCTCTCAGCCTGAGTCCACATCTCTAGATTATGATACCGGTTCTTTCAGCTACAGTCGACTGGAGCAGCTGTAGTACGGTTCTGAAGGTTCTGTGCAGGTTTTGGAACCGTTTACAGGACTGATCCGACACAGGTACCCGGGCTGCATTACCTACAATCTGTGTTAAAGCTTTACATACATATTCGTAAAGGTAACCTTGGTGGGACACAAACCGCACCCCAGTAGGAGAACCCAGGGGGAACTGTTCTCTACGGCAGACGCAGAGTTCCGGTCGGTGATCGCTGGAATGAAGGTAAACACGAGCTGGTGGGATGAGGAGCCGGCAGCTCAGCGGTTATTGAACCCACACTTAAGGGCAGAGCGCTCTGAACCTTACTCATTGTTACTGTCTCTCCTGCTGAAATCTGACCCGTATCAGGCTGCGGGACCGGCCCAACAGGATTCCCCTGCGTCTCTCCTCTGTAGGCCGCTGTTTGGCCTGTTCGTCCGTGCTGAGTGTTAGGGTGTGCTGTTCTGGAGGCTCTGTGTTCAGACTAACGCTGTTTGCTGTGTGAGGCTGATCTGAATGGAAGAGTCTTCTGTCCTCTTCGGCTCGGCCATTCATTCACGTCACCGGTTCCTTCAGAAGAACAAGCGGCGCTATTAAGGCAGCACATTCCAGCCATTCCTTTCCTTATCTCTGGCCGTGCTAATGAGAGGAGGGCACCTGCACTGTCTGGGTGTGCTAACACACTGTCGCTAAATTAGCTTAGCCTCCATTATTCAATTAATGCTGCATTACAGACCCGCTTCCACCAACACGCCCAATAACACGGCACACGTGTCCCAGCGTGGGGTTCAGGAGTCTCAGCTGTGCCGAGCACCATTCACACTGGATAATTACTGGAAGGGGAATTCCACCAGCTTTCCAAAATTCCTCCATGAGTGACTGTGTGTGAGGTTAGGAAAAAAAGAGAGACGCAGAAGTCTTTACAGCAGCATGTATAGTAGTGATGGGAACCAGGGTTCTCCATGTCTAGAACACACATATAGACACTTTATTGACTATCTAGAACCCCCAGTGAAGCTACACGTGTCTTCTGAGTGTGTATGGAATGCTGATGATGAAAATCTGGAAAACCTGGAAATACTAAGTTCCTTTGGGGGACTATTTGACCTCACAGCGCCCTGCAGCATGTATCCCTCCACCATGAATGGAGTTTAAGGCTGAGATCTTCTCCACACTATCATAAACAGCGTCTCAGACATCAGGCAGCGTATTCAGAACCACCTCCTGTAGGAACTTTCTGTGAGGGAGCTTTTAGAGGGGACGTCTGGTTACCTTCACCAATACTGGGAACGGTTCTGGCTTTATCTAGAACGCAGTTCTTACAAAGAACCACCCTAAACAAATGTTGTCATCATAACTGACTTACAAAATGTAATTATTTAATCATTTAAAATAAAATTTTTAATTATGTAACATCTGCGTCTCCAGTAATCCACAAACAGCGAGACTCAGTCGTTCAGACATAGGAAATGAAAGACTGTCAGGAGCACAGCTCTGTAAGACACCTCCTACGTGAAGGTTATGTGTGCATATGAGTATAATTACCCCACACATTCATCACCACTGAGGAGCACCCAGACCTCCGTCTGTTGAATAGACAGTACCTTCACCTTAGAGCAACCGAAATGTCCCACTGAGCCTCATCCAGCTGAACTAGGCCTTACTGCTAATGACCAGACAGAGGGTACACCTTGACCAGGTGTGGGAGCTGAACTGTTGGGGTTCCCATCAATAATAATAATAATAATAATTTTATTAAATACAAATCATTATTATTATTGGACTGGACTGGAGTGAACTGGTTTCAGAGTGGTCAGTTTGTACTGGTATAGCTCTCGGTGTGTTGGGTGAGGGTGTGCTGAGTCTGTCGGTAGGTTGGCAGGAAGGACCGTGTTACGAGATGATGTCACTGGGCAACAGAAGAGGGCTGAAATTCCAACACGCCGTTTCATGCAGCTGGGAAAATGTTTTCTCCGGTTGGAGTTTCTCCCTCTGGCGTGTGCTTTGGGCTCTAGAACTTCGCAGTGCGTTCACATGCACAAAAGTTCTGGAAAACCGGAAAAGCAGAATAGGTCCACTTTAACCAGGAGGATTCGGGAAAGCGCTGGAGCTCCTCGCTAAGGTAAGCTAACCGGATGCTGTACTGGGTGCTCAGTAGTTCAGACTGGTCACACATGCTGGACATGAAAACAAGCTGTGGAAGTGATTTAGGAATTCCGGGTGAGTTACCGTGGGTCCGTGACTTCAGGGATCCTCGGTCTTCTAAAGCTGAGGGGTGGACTGGAAGGAGCTCTAGCAGCAGGTCTGTTATGATTTATCATCAGTGTCGGAGAAATCCTCGAATGCATGGCACACATTCATTTACGTCGTGTTCGCTCAGCAGGCCCTGGCATCATTCCTGTGCACTCTGGGCTATTCATAGAAGCCGGCAGCAGCGCGCGCCCCCCACCAGCCCGCCTCTATTCCCCAGAGCGATGAAGTTGCAGTGCCAGCAGTTGAGAGAGGAGGACGAGAGATGCAGCGATCACCTTGGCAACAGAGCTGATTGAGGATGCGATGGAAAGACAGAGCTATTTGTCTCGGAGCCGACCCCTCAGCTAATCCGATTTAGGACAGAGAGGAGGGAGGAAGGAGAGAAGGCCCTGCCGATCACCGAGCGAGTTCCTTAGCCTACTGATGGTCCATCCACGTCTCCTGGATCAGGGGCAGGACACACCTTCAGAGTTCAGGCTTCTTCTCAACGTCCACATGCGTCAATACACAGACATGTATAAGCATAGGTGCACTACCTGGCTGCCCCAGGAGGGAGGCGCTGGTCCAGTCTTGGCTTTGTAGGTGATATCAGAGCTTTAGGTCAGCTGCAGCTACAGGAGGCCAGTGAAGGGAGCGCAGCAGTGAAGTGACGTGGGTGAACTTGGGAAGATTGAAGATGAGTTGGGCTGCTGAGTTCTGGACCAGCTGCAGGGCCTGATGGCCCGTAGAGGAAGACCAGCCAGGAGCGAGCTGCAGTAGTCCAGCCTTGAGATGACCAGAGACTGGACCAGCAGCTGCGTGGCCTCCTGAGTATCATCAGCATAGTAACGATAAGACAAGCCATCTTTCAGACCTCCACAGCGCAGAGGAGACGTCTCACAGTGGAAGCAGGCTGGACAGAGACACCTGTGGATGTTCTCCTCTCTCTCAGAGATGAAGGTGCTGTTAATCTGATGTAAGATAAACAGGTTTGGAGGGTCTACCAGGGTCTTCCAGGTGCTTGTTAGGAGTCACATTCCCTTGCTTTCCCCTCCCCTTCCTTATGCAAGCATATCTCAGTCTCCCCTCCTCGGAATCATGTGCAGAAAAGGGTGAATGGGATTAGAGAGTTTTCGTTTCTACTGGAAACTGGATAAATGACTTTTGCACAGCGCTGAACAAACCTGGACCGGCCACAGTAAATCAGATCTGTAAGGAACGTTCCAAACGTGTTTACAAGAACTCCACCCTAAACAGGCGATGGCGTGGTTTAACAGCCAAAGGCCGTATGAGGTGGGTGAGCTGTGGAGGTGTAGGAGGGAGCTGAGTGAGTAGACTGGGCTCTCCATCAGGCTGGAGGTTTATCAGGGCCAGTGTGGTCAGAGAGTGGACAGCGTGGGCGTGTGTGTGCTGTGATCAGATGTCATGCTGCTCTAATGGTGAATAAATCGGTGCAGGCTAGCCGGCTCTGACGCTGCCCTACTGAAAGCCTCTCATACACGAGTATGAATCAGGCCGCTTTGACTTCCAGTGAGCTGCAGTAAGCAGCATTGAGCAGGAGTGAGTAACAGTGAGCAAGAGTGAGAAGGAGTGAGTAACAGGGAGCAGGAGTGAGTAACAGGGAGCAGGAGTGAGTAACAGGGAGCAGGAGTGACCAGGAGTGAGTAACAGGGAGCAGCAGGGAGCAGGAGTGAGTTACAAAAAGCAGGAGTGAGTAACCGTGAGCAAGAGTGAACAGGAGTGACTAACAGTGAGCAGGAGTGAGTAACCGTGAGCAGCAGTGAGCAGGAGTGAGTAACAGGGAGCAGCAGGGAGTAACCATGAGAAGAAGTGAGTAACAGGGAGCAGGAGTGAGTAACAGTAAGCAGGAGTAGGCAGGAGTGAGCAGGAGTGAGTAACAGGGAGCAGGAGTGAGTAACCGTGAGCAGGAGTGAGTAACAGGGAGCAGGAGTGAGTAACAGTAAGCAGGAGTAGGCAGGAGTGAGCAGGAGTGAGTAACAGGGAGCAGGAGTGAGTAACAGGGAGCAGGAGTGAGTAACAGGGAGCAGGAATGAGTAACAGGGAGCAGGAGTGAGTAACAGGGAGCGCCAGGGAGCAGGAGTGACTAACAGGGAGCGCCAGGGAGCAGGAGTGAGTAACAGCGAGCTGCAGGGAGCAGGAGTGAGTAACAGGGAGCTGCAGGGAGCAGAGACGTGCGTTGGTGTGTAGAGGAGTGGACGGGTTCAGGGGTCTGGTAGAGTCGGAGATGGTCTGCCTGGCTGAGAGGCTGAGAGGGGCTCAGCTGATGAAGGAGTACCTACACCTGTACAGGAGCTTATCCTGATCATCATCCCCACTTTTCCTCTGGAGTAGCTTCCTGCTGAACACTGAGAGCCCCTGTGGATCCCAACAGGCCGGCTTCCTGACCGGCCTTCCTCTGTGTCTACATCTGATGAAGTAAAATCCCGTACTCCTCCGTCTGGGCACCTCGTCCCTGCGGGTGGTGGGGAATGCTGGAGTCTGTCAGTGCGTATGGTGTGGAAGGCAGAAACCACCCGGACAGACCACCCGTCTAGATAAAGTCAGAACAGTGGAGGTGAAGGTAACCAGACGTCCCCTCTAAAAGCTCCCTCACAGGAAGTTCCTACAGGAGGAGGTTCTGAATACGCTGCCTGATGTCTGAGACGCTGTTTATGATAGTGTGGAGAAGATCTCAGCCTTAAACTCCATTCATTTTAAAATTTGAAAAGCGGTGGACTTCCCCTTTGAGTAAAGTCTCTCTGTGTGTAAACGCGAGCGTGCGGGCTGATTGCCTCGCTGTTAGCCGCACGCTGTGAGTGCGGTATCGGGCTGTAGGAGACAGATTGGATTAAGGAACCTGTTTAATGTACTCCAGTCTGCCAAGCCCTCCCTGCAGCCCTCAGTATCACATTAAAGCAGGACCCCCGGCGTAATTCCATCATCTCACACTCTCCGGGTCCGGCCGAGGCCTCTTCCTGGACACAGGCGCACGCCCGGTCAGAGGCGCAGGTCTGCCGGCCATCTCCGTCTGAATCCACAGAGCTCCTGGGGTGTGGGATCTTCTCTCCTCCTTCAGGGCTGCAGGTCGGCACGGCGAGTCCCCACAGTTCAGGAGGATTTCCATAGATAAGGAGTGGAGGCGGTCAGACCGGGTAGACAAGGAGGATTTGCATTCGCCCGAGGGCAGTGCAGCCACGCCGGGACGCTCCTGCTGACCACCTGTTCTTACTGACACCCAGAGACACAGGGCCGCTTCCGACAGAGCACGCTCACAACACAGGTGACAGCACCTGCACGCTCACAACACAGGACAGAGCACGCTCACAACACAGGTGACAGCGCCTGCACACTCACAACACAGGTGACAATACCTGCACACTCACAACACAGGTGACAATACCTGCATGCTCACAACACAGGACAGAGCACGCTCACAACACAGGTGACAGCGCCTGCACACTCACAACACAGGTGACAATACCTGCACGCTCACAACACAGGTGACAATACCTGCACGCTCACAACACAGGTGACAATACCTGCACGCTCACAACACAGGTGACAATACCTGCACACTCACAACACAGGTGACAGCACCTGCACGCTCACAACACAGGACAGAGCACGCTCACAACACAGGTGACAGCACCTGCACACTCACAACACAGGTGACAATACCTGCACCCTCACAACACAGGTGACAGCACCTGCACACTCACAACACAGGTGACAATACCTGCACGCTCACAACACAGGTGACAATACCTGCACGCTCACAACACAGGTGACAATACCTGCACGCTCACAACACAGGTGACAGCACCTGCACACTCACAACACAGGTGACAGCACCTGCACACTCACAACACAGGTGACAATACCTGCACACTCACAACACAGGTGACAATACCTGCACGCTCACAACACAGGTGACAATACCTGCACGCTCACAACACAGGTGACAATACCTGCACGCTCACAACACAGGTGACAGCGCCTGCGGTTAGGGATCGGGCCTGGGCCGTTACAGTGATCCACTCTGCTGTGAGAGGACCATTACAGTGATCCACTCTGCTGTAAGAGGACCATTACAGTGATCCACTCTGCTGTAAGAGGACCATTACAGTGATCCACTCTGCTGTAAGAGGACCATTACAGTGATCCACTCTGCTGTAAGAGGACCATTACAGTGATACCACTCTGCTGTAAGAGGACCATTACAGTGATCCACTCTTGCTGTAAGAGGACCATTTACAGTAGATTCCACTCTGCTGTTAGAGGACCATTACAGTGATCCAACTCTGCTGTTAAGAGGACCAATACAGTGATCCACTCTGCTGTGAGAGGAACCATTGCAGTGATCCTACTCTGCTGTAGAGAGGACCATTACAGTGATCTACTCTGCTGTGAGAGGACCATTACAGTGATCCACTCTGCTGTACAGAGAGTCACAGGATCCTCTACAAGAAGTACCATTACAGTGATCTACTCTGCTGTAAGAGGACCATTACAGTGATCTACTCTGCTGTAAGAGGACCATTACAGTGATCCTACTCTGCTGTAAGAGGACCATTTACAGTGATCCACTCTGCTGTAAGAGAGACCATTACAGTGATCCACTCTGCTGTGAAGAGGACCATTACAGTGATCCACTCTGCTGTAAGAGGACCATTACAGTAGTGATCCACTCTGCTGTGTACCAAGAGTGATATCCCATTTACTGTAGTGACCATTGCAGTGATCCACTCTGCTGTAAAGGACCATTAAACAGGTGATCCATCTTCCTTGCTTTAAAAGGACCATTACAGTGATCCACTCTTCTTGCGAGTATGGACTGCATTGCAGTGATTCCACTTGCTGGCTGGTGAGCGGACCGATTACTTAAGTGATCCACGCCTGGCTTTTAGAGGACCTATTTACGAGTGATCCGATCTTCTGCTGTTTAGAAAGAACCTATTTACAGTGTGCCACTACTTCTTGTAAAGGGACGCATTAGCAGTGATCCACGTAACCTGCTGTAAGAGGACGACATTACAAGTGATTCCACTGCTGCTGTTTTATAGGAGCGCATTACAGTGATCCGCAGTGACCACTCTGCGGTGAGAGACCATTACAGTGATCCACTCTGCTGTGATAGGACCATATGTGCAGTGATCCACTCTGCTAGAGTTTTCTCTGCGTCGCTCTGATATAGTAAGGCCTGGACTGTAATGTTTACATGCAGATGAGTCTGAGATCTGAACCCGGGTCTCCTACTGCAAGGTTTGGGTATCCAGGTTATATACAGATCTCCAGCATCCGTGTGACTGGGAGGGAGAGAGTCCCTGCTCCTCCTTAATTTGGTGGAGGAGTGTACGGTTGGAGGAGGAGCACACTTCATGTGCTCGGGGTTGGTTTGTAACTCCACCTCTCCACCACCACGGAACGTTTACAGTGTTTATACCTCCATGACTTTTATAGTCAAAACAGCCACCAAGTCCGACTAACTCAGCGTTCCACACCCAACCCTCTCCGAACGGCTCACCGCGGAATTCTACAGGAACGCTGAAGTTCCATTTGTAGCCGTGTCCTCTGTACCGTGTTCCATGAACACAAGTGGGACAGGTGAACACACTGGTCTGGAGCATCTCTGTTTTTAGCTGTCGGCATCAACGGTGGGCGGCTCCTCCAGATGTGCGGCGTGCTCGGGCGCGCCCGGCCGCTGGGTCCCTGCAGAGAGCCTTATTAAACACTGTGACACTGGAGTGTGTTTGCCTACAGAAGCCCCGTGTTTGGCAGGCCTTTGTGAGGGCGGCCCTTTTATGAGAAATGTCACAGGTCCGCTTGTCTGTGGTTATCTGGGCGGATTATAAAGCCGTCCTCCCAACACGCAGCAATAAAGCGCTCTGCAAGCGGGGGACGGGGGCCTGACGAGAGTGCATAGCAATCTAGCCAGCAGTTTTCTGAACTGATTGGAACTATTTCACAGATTTAAACCGCGTGTGCCGCCGCGCCGCTCTGAAGAGCTCTGTATGACCCAGAAGAATAAGGCCATCGGCTCTCTCTGCAGATTCTAATACGATAGAATGTAGAGTTACCCTATCAGCCGAGCCCTGAGGTGTGACACCGGTATATCCGCAGAGCCGGCGGGCTGTGTAGGTAGCTGACTCTAATAGGAAGTTAGAGTAGCCCGAGTGGTCCTAATTTTAGCTAGTGTGTATGTAGGCAGTGCCCTTACCACTCACAAGGTGCTCCACACAGTCCGCCCCACACAGTCCGCCCCACACAGTCCGCCCCCACAGTCCGCCCCCACGCAGTCCACTCCCACGCATCTTCAACAAAGCTGTATATTGTCTGTGTATTGTTTGTAGAAACCGCTAACTATCAAGCTAAGGCTAACCACCAAGCTAAGGCTAACCACCAAGCTAAGGCTAACTATCAGGCTAAAGTTAACTACCAAGCTAAGGCTAACCACCAAGCTAAGGCTAACTACCAAGCTAAGGCTAACCACCAAGCTAAGGCTAACCACCAAGCTAAGGCTAACTATCAGGCTAAAAGGGTTTGTATCAAACTAACCCCCCAAGATAAGGGGGGGCTAAGGCTCATGCCCACCCTAACCACTAGCTAAGCCTTATGCCTAACGAAGGCTAAATCTTCGCCAGGCATAACTGTGCTAATTAACATAGTATTAGGACCACACGCCCACGCCGTTCTCAGGACAGGTGGTAGTTCAGCACGTTTTTAAGTTTATTATATTTCCTGTTTAGTTTTTATTTATTCGAACACGCCCTACGCCACATTGGGAATGAGGTATACCACATATTGGTTCTCTGGTAATTACAGAACCTGGTAACTATGCTCTCTCCAAAGCCGAATAGTCCCTCGGCCAGGAGCCTTTTCATCTAACGCATAATAACCGTGTATCACCCCCAACCAAGTTATAAACACCTTTTTTTTAGACCTCAATCATAAAATTCCTAGAAGTCAGAGTGACCGTATACATTAATCATGCTTACTTCATTACACTACTATGAACCTGGAACATGTCCATCTCATACCCTACCAAAACTAATCAGCTACATCTACCCAGACGGCTATCACGCGAAATCCCGGGACCGTATTTTTAGCTACCATGTTGAGCATAGCCAAGAGACGTGAAGGAAGGAGAGGAGGGAGGCGACGGATCCTCCAACACATCCACTAAGAAAAATACTGAACGGTTTACACTCGGGAACCCAGTGTTCTCTCTCCGCTCCGCCCAGCGAGGTTCTTTTTGGGCTGGACACCTGTAGGCAGGAAGGCAGCGTGACAGTTAGAGCCCTGATCCAGCAAGCCCAATATTCAACCACCGCATTTGAGCGTCACCAAGCGGCCGCAGTCGAGGAGGCGAGGTGACAAAGCCTGCAGGACCACCAGCAGAGCCAGAAACTTAATTCGGGTCTATCGGTCAGGGACCCAAACAATCAGTTTCAGTAACAATATTAATGGCCACACTGGTACAGACGCAGCGATGGTTGACAAAGTTCTCCAGTGTTTGTTAAGTGTGCTCCATTCTTTAATTTCAAAAAGCCAGCAAAAACACATCCGCAACAAAAAGCTAACAACCACGAGGAGAAAGCCAAAACCACCACGAGCGAAGCTAACCACCACGCACAAAAGCTAACCACCACGGAGGAAGCTAACCACCACACACAAGCTAACCAGTCCACGAGAAAGTCTAACCAACCGCAACACAAGGAAACCACCACGAGGAAAGCTACTATATCCACCACACAAAAGCTTAACTCAGCACGAGCGAAAGCCTAACCACCGCCACACCAAGCGTAACCACCACGAGCAAAGTGCTAACCACCGCACACAAGCTAACCCCACGAGAAAGCTGAACCACCGCATGGGCCGCAAAGCTAACCACCACGAGAAAGCTAACCACCGCACACACAGCTAACCACCACGAGAAAGCTAACCTGGCCGCACAAACTCTAACCAGGGACCACGAGGAAAGCATAACCGCCGCACAAAACTAACCACCACGCGAAAGGGAAAAGCCTAACCAACGCAGCAAGCTAAACCACCACGTGCACACAAGCTAACCACCACGAGAAAGCTAACCACCGCACACAAGCTAACCACCACGAGAAAGCTAACCACCACGAGAAAGCTAACCACCGCACAAAAGCTAACCACCACGAGAAAGCTAACCACCGCACACAAGCTAACCACCATGAGAAAGCTAACCACCGCACACAAGCTAACCACCATGAGAAAGCTAACCACCACGAGAAAGCTAACCACTGCACACAAGCTAACCACCGCACACAAGCTAACCACCACGAGAAAGCTAACCACCGTACACAAGCTAACCACCACGAGAAAGCTAACCACCGCACAAAAGCTAACCACCGCACACAAGCTAACCACCACGAGAAAGCTAACCACCGTACACAAGCTAACCACCACGAGAAAGCTAACCACCGCACACAAGCTAACCACCGCACACAAGCTAACCACCACGAGAAAGCTAACCACCCCACAAAAGCTAACCACTACGAGAAAGCTAACCACCACGAGAAAGCTAACCACCGCACAAAAGCTAACCAGCACGAGAAAGCTAACCACCGCACACAAGCTAACCACCGCACAAAAGCTAACCACTACGAGAAAGCTAACCACCACGAGAAAGCTAACCACCGCACAAAAGCTAACCAGCACAAGAAAGCTAACCACCGCACACAAGACGGTTGTGAATGTTGGACTGAGGGATGTCAGTGAAATATGCTGATTAAAAGTATTTGTTTCTTTTAGGGGGCCCCCACGCCCATGATTACACCCCCGCCAGGCGCTCTGGGATACGAGCCTCACTACATGCCGTGTAACGTTTGGTCTTCAGACTACAGCTTCTTTAGCTCGCCTAAGGAGTGGCCGTTTACACCTGAATCAGGGGTATATAGAAAACACTACTGACTGATCGATAAACTCTACCCGACACTATACAGAACTGGGTAATACGAGCAACATACAACATCGAAACAGCGAAAAATGAGCCCTCATACAAAAATAATACGCGTATGTAACATCAAAGAGAAACAGTACGAAACATTTTAGATGTAAGTTTGTGCTTGGAACGTATGTGCAATTCTATGAATATGAACATCTGGGAGACTCGGATGAAAATTAATAATTAGACAGTAAAACGGAGTTTCAGGCTCGATGGACGGCTAGCCCGTTTTGGATTTCTGACAGCAACTACACCAGCTAGCCTCAGGCTAGGTCCCAGCTGTGCCACACGGCACTCATTAACAATATCATAACTCTGAACTACAGACCGAGGCCCAGAGGAGGCTCTAGCTCCCTCTGATACGTGCATTAAAGGTCAGAGAAAGGTGGTTGTTGTTCTGAAGGCAACTTTTATCTATTGTCACTGAACAAAAAGCCCAGTTTGCCGAGACAAAAGGGAGCCCGACCAGCTCCCGCACCACATATCTACTGTTTTTATAAGCACCAATCCAATCAGGCCATTGATCCTGAGCCGCATTATATTAGGCCTGTAAATTCCAGTCCCTTCTAAG
The DNA here is from genome assembly GCA_024036415.1 of Prochilodus magdalenae. Lineage (NCBI taxonomy): Eukaryota > Metazoa > Chordata > Actinopteri > Characiformes > Prochilodontidae > Prochilodus > Prochilodus magdalenae. The sequence goes on from JAMWET010002550.1 coordinate 95,510, forward strand.
CTAAAAGAACCTCACTGCTGTCTCACAGCAGCCAATGAACTCGCCTTTGGGCTTCAATTTAAAGGGAAGATAGGGGGTTTAAATGGGGGAGCCACTCTGAGCACGACTGGAAACGACACAGGGCAGGGTGTTCACTCACAGGGATAATGTACCGGGTCTCAGCGTAGACGTACGTATCATGGGAAGTATGAAGAAAAATATAAACTCTCTATAAAGTTCCCCTTTAACTCTAAAACGAAAACGCGAATGGCTAACCTTAACCATGCAGTGACCTAGATTCACCTGTGAAGCAAAAGCTAACCAAACAGAGCAAAAAAAAGCTAACCCCAAGTGATAGCTAACCACCAAGTGAGCTAACTAAAAAACAAGCAAAAGCTAACCACCAAGCCAAAGCTAACTACCAGGTGAGCTGTTCACCTAGCAAAAGCTAACCACCAAGCCAAAGCTAACCACCAAGCCAAAGCTAACCACCAAGCCAAAGCTAACCACCAAGCCAAAGCTAACCACCAAGCCAAAGCTAACTACCAGGTGAGCTGTTCACCTAGCAAAAGCTAACCACCAAGCCAAAGCTAACCACCAAGCAAAAGCTAACCACCAAGTGAGCTATTCACCAAGCAAAAGCTAACCACCTAGCGAAAGCTAACCACCAAGCCAAAGCTAACCACCAAGCAAAAGCTAACCACCAAGCCAAAGCTAACCACCAAGCAAAAGCTAACCACCAAGCCAAAGCTAACCACCAAGCAAAAGCTAACCACCAAGCCAAAGCTAACCACCAAGCAAAAGCTAACCACCAAGCTAAATAGTAACCACCACGGCGAAAAGCTAACAACCAAGTGAAAGCTAACCATCCAAGCGGAAAGTAACCACAAGCGAAAAGCTAACCACCAAGCGAAAGCTAACCACCAAAGTGGAGTATTCACTAGCGGAAGCAACCACCTAGCGAAAGCTATTCATGAAAAAAGTTCAGCCTGCTGAAATGTGGCTCCGCCCACTGAAAGTGTTGTCGCGTGAACTGCTTTTTAAACAGGCACATTCCCCGTCACACAGCCCTCCCCGTGATCCGGACTTCCATAAATCAAAAGTACCAGGGCCTTAGGAGTTCCTCCACCTCTCTTGAGTGAAGGACAGGTACGTGGTAGTGGGTATCTGATGACGCGGGTGAGAAGACGCCACTCGGTTTCCAGTACACACGACATCACTGGTCAGTTAATGATAGCTGAAGTTGAGACGAGTTAGTGGACGTCCGAGTGTTTAGAGGACAGGACATAGAAACTCTACAGCATCTGTCTAAGGACTGGTAAGGGTGGGGGGGCTAAGGGAGGGACGGCATGTGGGCGTGGTCCCAGAAGACCATAGTGTGGAGGAAGTAGCTGAATCTGCAGGTTATAGGTAAGCTTTACGGTCATTACGGGGTCTACCAGCAGTGTGGGATACAATCCCAGCACTTACAGGGATATTCTCTAGGAGAACATGTGCCAGGGGAAATGGCACTTCCAGCCAATTCTGGACGCAGTGTCTGACCAGTTCTCTGATGTGAGAGTGTCTGAACACTGATGGGGCTACATCCAGGAGTCCAGTCCAGTTTGGATTGGGGTAAATGAATCTGTGCCGTGTTAGAGGAGGAGCCGCGGGGAACGTGCAGGAGGCAGGCTTTAGCTACGCGGAGTCCTGCTCCCTGGTGCTGGCCTCCGTCTCCCCCACCCTGAGGCATAAATGCACCTTTGTGTTGTTGGACAATCGCGATGTTGTGTCTGAGATGGTCATCTGGCACCAGCGGCTCCGGCGTGGGCAGCGGCACGCGCTACAGCTAGCGCTATTGTTCTAACGGAGCAGTGTGCAGCCTGAACACGGCCAGGCCAGAGCGCACGTCAGATATGTGGAGTGTGTTGGTGTATATGAGGGAATGTTCAAAGACTGTGGAGTCCCGCTGATGTACCGCACCTACAAACATGTAAACAAACAACACAAACACATAAACAATATTTAAACACAGGACATACACACACACACATACACACACACACACACACACACACTTACACATACATACACACACACACACACACACACACACTTACACATACATACACACACACATACATACACACACACACTTACACATACATACACACACACACACACACACACATACACACATACATACACACACACATACATGCACACACACACATACATGCACACACACACTTACACATACATACACACACACACACACACATACACACTCACACACACATACACATACACATACACACACACACACACATACACACACGCATACTTACACATACTTACACATACATACACACACACATACACACACACACATACACACACACACTTACACATACATACACACACACACACACACACACACACACACACACACACACACACACACATACACATACACACACACACACGCATACTTACACATACATACACACACACACACATACTTACACATACATACACACACACATACTTACACATACATACACACACACACATACACACACATACACACACACACACACACATACACACACACTAATATACTCATACACTCACACACACATACATTTACTCATATACACACACACACATATATATATATATATATATACAGTGAGGAAAGTCAGTATTTGAGCACGCTGCGACTTTGCAAGTTCTCCCACTCAGAAATCATGGAGGGTCTGAAATGTTCATCTGAGGTGCATGTCCACTGTGACATAATCTAAAAATCCAGAAATCACAGTGTATGATTTATAATAATGTATTTGTGTGGTACTGCTGCAGGTAAGTATTTGACCACCTGTGAAAGTCAGTGTTAATATTTGGTCTTTGTTTGCAGTTACAGAGGTCCTGTAGTTCTTCCACCGAAGGGGGGGTTTTTTTTTTTTTTTTTTTTTTTGTTGGGGGCACACACTGCGCAGGAGGCCAGCCCGCCGCACAGATCCTCCTCCAGATCAGGCCAGGTTTCTGGGCTGTCTCTGAGAAACACGGAGTCTGACTCCCTCCCAAAGATCCTCTTATAGGGTTTAGGTCTGGAGACGGGCTAGGCCACTCCAGAACCCTGATCTGCTTCTTACGGAGCCACTCCTCGGTTATCCTGGCTGTGTGCTTTGGGTCATTGTCATGTTGGAAGACCCAGTCCCGACCCATCTTCAGGAGTGGAGCCCCAGTCCGAGGGAGATTGACAGTCATGTTTAGCTCCTCCCATTTTCTAATAATTGCTCCAACTGTTGATCTTTTTTCACCAAGCTGCTTGGGAATTGCCCCGTAGCCCTTTCCAGCCTCGTGGAGGTCAGCAGGTTAAGGCCCTGGTGTCTTTGGACAGCTCTTTGATCTTAGCCATGTTAGTCGTTGGAGTCTTACTGATGGTGTGGGGGGGACAGGTGTCTTTATGCAGCTAACGACCTCCAACAGGTGCTTCTAATTTAGAATAATTGACAGGTCAAATACTTATTTGCAGCAGTAACACACAAATACATTATTAAAAAATCATACACTGGGATTTCCAGATTTTTAGATGATGTCTCTCACAGTGGAGATGAACATTTCAGACCCCTCCATGATTTCTAAGTGGGAGAACTTGTAAAGTCGCAGCGTGCTGTGTGTGTGTTAGTGGTATAGTTACAGTGTGTGTGTGTTAGTGGTATAGTTACAGTGTGTGTGTGTTAGTGGTATAGTTACAGTGTGTGTGTGTGTGTGTGTGTGTTAGTGGTGTAGTTACTGTGTGTGTGTGTGTGTGTGTGTGTGTGTGTGTTAGTGGTGTAGTTACTGTGTGTGTGTGTGTGTGTGTGTGTGTGTGTTAGTGGTGTAGTTACTGTGTGTGTGTGTGTGTGTGTGTGTGTGTGTGTTAGTGGTGTAGTTTGTGTGTGTGTGTGTGTGTGTGTGTGTGTGTGTGTTAGTGGTGTAGTTACTGTGTGTGTGTGTGTGTGTGTGTGTGTTAGTGGTGTAGTTACAGTGTGTGTGTGTGTGTGTGTGTGTGTGTGTGTGTTTTTGTGTTTGTGTGTGTGTGTGTGTGTGTGTGTGTGTGTGTGTTAGTGGTGTAGTTAGTGTGTGTGTGTGTGTGTGTGTGTGTGTGTGTGTGTTAGTGGTGTAGTTACTGTGTGTGTGTGTGTGTGTTAGTGTGTGTGTGTAGGGTGGTGTTTAGTGGTGTAGTTACTGTGTGTGTGTGGGTGTGTGTGTGGTGTGTGTGTGGTGTGTGTGTGTTCGTGTGTAGTTACAGTGTGTGTAGATGTGTGTGGTGTAGTTACTGTGTGTGTGTGTGTGGTGTTAGTGTGTAGTTTACTGTGTGTGTGTGTGTGTGTGTGTGTGTGTGGTTAGTGGTGTAGAGTTACAGTGTGTGTGTGTGTGTGTGTAGTTGTGTAGGTTACAGTGTGTGTGTGTGGTGTGTGTGTGTTAGTGATGTAGTTACGGTGTGTGTGTGGTGTGTGGGGGTAGTTGGGTAAGGTTACTGTGTGTGTGGTGTGGTGTGTGGTGTGTGTGGTGTTAGTGGTGTTAGGTACAGTGTGTGTGTGTTGTGTGTGTGAGTGGTGTTAGTTCTGTGTGTGTATGTGTGTGGGTTTTTAACAGTGGTGTGGTGGTACAGTGTGTGGTGTGTGTGTGTGTTTAGTGGTGTAGGTTTTTTTTTTTTTTTTTTTTTTTACAGTGTTGGTGTTGTGTGTGTGTGTTAGTGGTGTAGTTACTGTGTGTGTGTGTGTGTGTGTTAGTGGTGTAGTTACTGTGTGTGTGTGTGTGTGTGTGTGTTAGTGGTGTAGTTACTGTGTGTGTGTGTGTGTGTGTGTGTTAGTGGTGTAGTTACAGTGTGTGTGTGTGTGTGTGTGTGTGTGTGTGTTAGTGGTGTAGTTACTGTGTGTGTGTGTGTGTGTGTTAGTGGTGTAGTTACTGTGTGTGTGTGTGTGTGTGTCCTCTGTGTTATGGGTGTAGTTAACAGTGTTGTGTGTGTGTGTGTGTTCTGTGTGTTAGTGGTACAGGTAAGTTGTGTTGTGTGTGTGTGTGGTGTTAGTGTGTGTTACTGGTGTAGTTACAGTGTGGTGTGTTGGTGTAGTGTACTGTGAGTGTGTGTGTGTGTGTGTGTAGTGGTGTGTAGTTACTGTGTGTGTGGTGGTGGGTGTGGTGTGTGTGTAGTGGTGTAGTTACAGTGTGGTGTGTGGTGTGGGTTAGTGATGTGTTACAGTGTGTGTGTGTGTGTGTGGTGTGTGTGGTGTGTTGTGGTGTAGTTACAGTGTGTGGTGTGTGTGTGTGTGGGTGTGATTGTGGTGTGTTAGTGGTGTAAAGTTACTGTTTGTGTGTGTGTGTGTGTGTGTTAGTGGGGTTGTAGTTACA